>JAWQFJ010003894.1:5000-17500 GCA_034096865.1 Theodoxus fluviatilis
ACTAAAATGAATTACACTTCGTAGCGTAAGGCCTGACTAGCAGAACCTCCTGCCTGAAATAATCATACAGACCATGGAAGAGAAATGGCGGCTTCCGTCGTGGAGGTTTGCGCCCCCAGGATGCTCTCTAGCTGTTATTTTTCCCCTCGAATTCCGGATTCCCGTCTGCAGCAGAATCGCTTTTGCATCGTGTCCGCTTTTCACGCGGCGCGTTTTGAAGTTTGGAAGAAAACAAAGTCACCACTCCCAGTGACGCAGTCGGAATAAATTCAGTCAAACTTTCGCCACTTACTCTCTTTTGTGCAAGCTCTCACACTGGAAGACTTGTCCAGCTGACGAATGGAATCAGCAGACATAATGCGTCCCCCTACATCTCAGGACAAAGCAAGCGCATTACGGATTGCTTTTGGTACACCCACACGGGCTTTCAGCAATTATGCATGATGTGTGTGCCTCCCCGAAACGTCAACACTGATCCTTAAACTGAATGCGCTTTTTAAGTAAATGACAGACATAATGGGGGACAAGCCTCCGGACGGATATTTCTGTGTTCGCAGACGGGAAGTGGTAAAAGGGCGGAAGGGGCTGCTGTAAACAGGGCCGCTTGAGTACTGGGGTTGAAAGTGCCGTCTGCACTCAAAGGTCAGGCGCTTGCCTGAACACAGCCAGTCCGTCCGAGAAAGGTCGCACTGTGGACGGGGAAAGAGGGCCAGAACAGTCCTGAAGAAAAAATGGGGGTTTTGTGAACACAGAGAGCTTTTGCAGGGAGAACGATCCAGGAACGTTGGAGCCAGCCCTCTCGCACTGTGCTCCCGGTACTTGTGCACTTGGGTCTAAATAGATAAAGTATACCCAGTGTGTGCCAGATACTTGTGCACGTGGGTCTAATAAGATAACGTGTACCCAGTGTGCTCCAGATACTTGTGCACGTGGGTCCAATAAGATAACGTGTACCCAGTGTGCTCCAGATACTTGTGCACGTGGGTCCAATAAGATAACGTGTACCCAGTGTGCTCCCGGTACTTGTGCACTTGGGTCTAAATAGATAAAGTATACCCAGTGTGCGCCAGATACTTGTGCACGTGGGTCTAATAAGATAACGTGTACCCAGTGTGCTCCAGATATTTGTGCACTTGGGTCCAATAAGATAACGTGTACCCAGTGTGCTCTAGACACTTGTGCACTTGGGTCCAATAAGATAACATGTACCCAGTGTGCTCCCGGTATTCGTACACCTGGGTCTACATAGATAAAGTATACCCAGTGTTTTATCGGTACTTGCACACTCGGGTCCAATATGATAACGTGTACCAATTGTGTTTCCGGTATTTGTACACTTGGGTTCAAATAGATAACGTGTGCCCAGTGTTTTATCGGTACTTGTACACTTGGACCCAAGGAGATGGTGTGTACGCTGTGTGTTCTCTGTTCTTGTATATTGGATTCCAATGAGCTGCAGTGTACGCTGTGTGTTCTCAGTACACGTACAGTTGGGTCCAATTAGTTGCAGTGTACGCTATGTGTTCTCAGTACACGTACAGTTGGGTCCAATTAGTTGCAGTGTACGCTATGTGTTCTCAGTACACGTACAGTTGGGTCCAATTAGTTGCAGTGTACGCTATGTGTTCTCAGTACACGTACAGTTGGGTCCAATTAGTTGCAGTGTACGCTATGTGTTCTCAGTACACGTACAGTTGGGTCCAATTAGATGCAGTGTACGCTATGTGTTCTCAGTACACGTACAGTTGGGTCCAATTAGTTGCAGTGTACGCTATGTGTTCTCAGTACACGTACAGTTGGGTCCAATGAGCTGCAATGTACGCTATGTGTTCTCAGTACACGTACAGTTGGGTCCAATGAGCTGCAATGTACGCTATGTGTTCTCAGTACACGTACAGTTGGGTCCAATGAGCTGCAATGTACGCTATGTGTTCTCAGTACACGTACAGTTGGGTCCAATGAGCTGCAATGTACGCTATGTGTTCTCAGTACACGTACAGTTGGGTCCAATTAGTTGCAGTGTACGCTATGTGTTCTCAGTACACGTACAGTTGGGTCCAATTAGTTGCAGTGTACGCTATGTGTTCTCAGTACACGAACAGTTGGGTCCAATTAGATGCAGTGTACGCTATGTCTTCTTAGTACACGTACAGTAGGGTGCAATTAGTTGCAGTGTACGCTATGTGTTCTCAGTACACGAACAGTTGGGTCCAATTAGATGCAGTGTACGCTATGTCTTCTTAGTACACGTACAGTTGGGTCCAATTAGTTGCAGTGTACGCTATGTGTTCTTAGTACACGAACAGTTGGGTCCAATTAGTTGCAGTGTACGCTATGTGTTCTCAGTACACGTACAGTTGGGTCCAATGAGCTGCAATGTACGCTATGTGTTCTCAGTACACGTACAGTTGGGTCCAATGAGCTGCAATGTACGCTATGTGTTCTCAGTACACGTACAGTTGGGTCCAATTAGTTGCAGTGTACGCTATGTGTTCTCAGTACACGTACAGTTGGGTCCAATTAGTTGCAGTGTACGCTATGTGTTCTCAGTACACGTACAGTTGGGTGCAATTAGTTGCAGTGACGCTATGTGCTCTCAGTACACGTACAGTTGGGTGCAATTAGTTGCAGTGTACGCTATGTGTTCTCAGTACACGTACAGTTGGGTGCAATAAGTTGCAGTGTACGCTATGTGTTCTCAGTACACGTACAGTTGGGTCCAATTAGATGCAGTGTACGCTATGTCTTCTTAGTACACGTACAGTTGGGTGCAATTAGTTGCAGTGTACGCTATGTGTTCTCAGTACACGAACAGTTGGGTCCAATTAGATGCAGTGTACGCTATGTCTTCTTAGTACACGTACAGTAGGGTGCAATTAGTTGCAGTGTACGCTATGTGTTCTCAGTACACGAACAGTTGGGTTCAATTAGATGCAGTGTACGCTATGTCTTCTTAGTACACGTACAGTTGGGTTCAATTAGATGCAGTGTACGCTATGTGTTCTCAGTACACGTACAGTTGGGTTCAATTAGATGCAGTGTACGCTATGTGTTCTCAGTACACGAACAGTTGGGTTCAATTAGATGCAGTGTACGCTATGTGTTCTCAGTACACGTACAGTTGGGTCCAATTAGTTGCAGTCCACGCTATGTGTTCTTAGTACACGAACAGTTGGGTCCAATTAGTTGCAGTGTACGCTATGTGTTCTCAGTACACGTACAGTTGGGTCCAATTAGTTGCAGTGTACGCTATGTGTTCTTAGTACACGTACAGTTGGGTCCAATTAGTTGCAGTGTACGCTATGTGTTCTTAGTACACGTACAGTTGGGTCCAATTAGTTGCAGTGTACGTTATGTGTTCTTAGTACACGTACAGTTGGGTCCAATTAGTTGCAGTGTACGCTATGTGTTCTTAGTACACGAACAGTTGGGTCCAATTAGATGCAGTGTACGGAGTGAATTCTCGCAGGAGGCCCTGAGAGCAGTCTGTGGGAGATTTGATTGTTACCAAATTGTGTGCGAAAAAAAGTATTGCCGCCCTGTATGAACTTCACTCCTATAAGGAAGGATCTTCATTTAAGAGCTCTATTCATGTTCACTAGGGAATTTGCTTTTGATGCAGGGGAGGTTTCAATGTGTCGGGTTATGCCTTGGTGGGTTTCATGCAGAAGGTGGAGTGGGAGTCAGATGGGTAGGAGTGGGGTGGGATGGGAGGGCGTGGCAGCAGAAGCCAGAGTGGGTGGGGTGGATTGGGGTGGAGTGGAGTGGAGTGAAGAGAGGGCTGTGGTTACACAGACACAAGTTCCAAGAGAGCAGAGAGTGCTGTGCTGTGTAGGGCAGGCCTGCAAGCGTGTCCCTGCCCTCTGTTTGTTGTTGCAGCCAGCAATGGGGGGCTCGCGTTGACAGCACTAGAGGGGGCCTGACCCCCCCTGACCCCTCGGTCTCTTTCGTTGGCCCCTCCCCATTTTTACTTCTTTCGCTCCCTCCATATCTCCCTCCCTCCTTCATTGCTCACTCACTCACTCCGCCTCGCACTTAACACACTTCTACCCCCACGTCTTTCTTCTATCTCGTTCAATATATACCTCCCCGTTCTCTCTCTCTCTCTCTCTCTCTCTCTCTCTCTCTCTCTCTCTCTCTCTCTCTCTCTCTCCCTCAAGTTCAATGCTTAAAATTTGATTCTGTAGTTATATAGCTTTACAAATCTTATGGTGTTTTAGATATTGTATAAGTCTTGCTAGAAGCAGATTGTTTTTCCCCTTTCTATCTTTATACTGTAATTAAATATTCTGCCTCAAGGGCTGAATGTTAGAAAGGTCTACTGCCAAAATATATATCTTTCTCTCTCTCTCTCTCTCTCTCTCTCTCTCTCTCTCTCTCTCTCTCTCTCTCTCTCTCTCTCGCTCGCTCTGTGTGTGTGTGTGTGTGTGTGTGTGTGTGTGTGTGTGTGTGTGTGTGTGTGTGTGTGTGTGTGTTTATAGTGGGTGTGAGTGTGTGCGTGTGTGTGTGTGTGTGTGTGTGTTTGTGTGTGTGTGTGTGAGTATGTATGTGTGTGTATGTTTGAGAGTGTGTGTGTTTGTGCGTGTGTTTCCACGCGAGCGTGTGTTTGTGTTTGCGTTTGTGTGTATGTGTGTGTGTGTGTGTGTGTGTGTGTGTGTGTGTGTGTGTGTGTGTGTGTGTGTGTGTGTGTGTGTGTATGTGTGTGTGACGTTCCTCAACACTGATGGCTCTATAGTTTACCGTGTTCACCTTTCGGTCTGTCTTTGTTTCGAAAGACCCAGGCGTGACTTATATTGTGATTTATCATTCCTACATGAGTCTCAAACCTATTTACTCTTGACCACTAGTGGAGTCTCCATTGCTTCTCCTTTGAATTCCAATTCCCGCCCTCCATTCCATCGTGGTCTTGTAGAATGAATGTCTTGCACATGGCTTTCT
This sequence comes from Theodoxus fluviatilis, assembly GCA_034096865.1. Lineage (NCBI taxonomy): Eukaryota > Metazoa > Mollusca > Gastropoda > Cycloneritida > Neritidae > Theodoxus > Theodoxus fluviatilis. Next base: position 9,939 of record JAWQFJ010003894.1, read on the forward strand.
CCTTCCCCTGTGACATGCCTGGAAGTTGTTTGATTGTTTTTAGTTGATACTTTCTGTAGTCACGTGTTGTTGCATATACATAGTGTGAACATACGCTTGTCGGAGTCCTTGGTTCCAGTTTATACCATCCAAAAAGGAAGGACATTTTCTTTTGTTTTGTTTTTTCTTTATTTGTTGGTTTGTTTGTTCCGAAATGGCTGTTTCTTTTCGATGATATAGGATGAGCGTATTATTTGTTTGGTTTTGTCTTAGTGTATCTTTCCAATTGTTTTCTTTTGATTTTGCATCAAGGAAATGAATATATTTCCATGCTCTTCATTTGACCTGAAACATATTTTCTACATACGATTGGTGTACATCAAGTTTGAAGGTTACGCTTTGTTACTCATACCATTGAGTGAGAAGCCGTTTCGAATCACAGTGAGGACACTGAAGACAGGAGGAGTAAGACACTTGGAAAGCGACTGGTGGAGACAGAGACTGCGAGAACAGAGACGTAGAATAAGACGGAGACTGTTGGAGACAGAAACTAGTGGGACAGATACTAGTGGGAACAGAAACGGGTGGGACAGAGAATGGTGTAACTTAGACTGGTGAAAAAGACAGAGACTGGTGGAACATACAGAGATAGGTGGAACAGAGACTGGTGGAACAGACGCAGGTGGAACAAACAGAAACTGGCGGAAAAAACAGAGACCGGTGGAACAAACAGAGACTGGCGGAACAGACAGACCGGTGGAACAAACAGAGACTGGTGGAACCGACGCAGGAGGAACAGACAGAGACTGGCGGAACAGACAGAGACTGGTGGGAAAAGAGAGAGACTGTCGGAGGGAGACTGACGAAGGAAAAGCCATAGAATCGTGGAACAGAGACTGGTGGAACAGAGACTGATGGAACAGAGACTGGTGGAACAGAGACTGGTGGAACAGAGACTGGTGGAACAGACTGATGGAACAGAGACTGGTGGAACAGAGACTGGTGGAACAGAGACTGGTGGAACAGAGACTGGTGGAACAGAGACTGATGGAACAGAGACTGGTGGAACAGAGACCGGTGGAACAGAGACTGGTGGAACAGAGACTGATGGAACAGAGACTGGTGGAACAGATATAGACGTTCCACTTTAGGGATCAGACTGCATCTAGTCTCTCCCTCCCTCCCTCCCTCCCTCCTTTACGTCTGCTGAGGCAAGGCTTGTTTAGAACATTGCTAATCGAATCCGTTTGATCTGGCGATCAGGCAGGGCCGAAAGGTAAACACACAGAGCAGGGGAGACACCCACAGCTGTCGTGAGGGGCGTGGGGAACTTGGGAGGTCCCAGGGGAGAGTAAGATGGAGGGGGTGGGGAGAGAAGACAGGCGTAGAGTGAGGGACGAGAGGGGAAGGGTTACCTCTGGCTCACCCTCTTCCCCCCCCCCCCCCCCTCCCCATCCTACGCAGACGAATGGCATGGGTTGATGATTGACTGTAATTGATTGTCTAACTGTGCCGGAGATAATGCAGACAGGGAGCGAGGGAACGAGAGAGATAGAGATAGAGAGAGAGAGAGACAGACAGACAGACAGAAACAGAGACAAACACTAAGAGACAGAGACAGGCTGAGAGACAGAGACAGGGGGATCATAAGGGATGAGAAAGAACATAAAAACGAAAGCATGAATGTTTCCTCTACCCCACGCAAACCTTGATCTGCTAAATTGTCTGGTCATGAACAATCTGCTAATTCATTAAATCTAAGCCATATTTTTCCGCTTCACTAAGTGACACACTACATTGTTTAGATCTCTTGGAAAGGCACATGCTTTTACTGTCCGAGTTTGTTTGTTGACACTCTATTTTCAACCTGTAAATATGTCACAACTTGTTTGTTTACACTCTAAATTCAACATGTAAACATGTCACAAATTGTTTGTCGATACTTTAATTTCAACCTGTAAATATGTCACAACTTGTTTGTTGACACTCTAAATTCAACACCTGTAAACATGTCACAACTTGTTTGTTGACACCAATTTTAATCTGTAAAAATGACACAACGCGTTTTTTGACACTCCATTTTCAGCCTATAGATGACATGATAGATGGTTCTCTCTATCTGTTTGATGTTTGATGACACGAGGGTTCATTATGCCTTTTTCTGCGCACCTGTGCATACCTGTAACGTCTCGATATCCACTTCTTACCTTGTTTGTGGACCGGGGGGCAAACTGGATGCCCGAAGCCGAAATCAAGGTGTGAGAGTCACTACACGATGTTCCATAGGCAAGATATACAGACTTCAACCAATAAATGTACACTCGAAACTCGTGCACGTCCTTTATCTCATGTTTCTGCTATTTAGCTGCAACCATTACTTTGCATTCGTCGACCAATTATCATATCTTCAATAGACAAACAACACAGCCTTGCTCTAAGAAATCAATCAAAACCTTAAAACAGAGCAAAAAACAAACCTTTCCCGTCTATGCTCTCTTTCAGGCGATTCCTTCATACGTACTTGGAAGCTAAACTTTTCAAGCGCTACATATACGCTGCAAGAGCGACACTACCACGTGACAGACTTTATTGTCGATTGACGAGGTGCCTGGCAACCAGAGCTAGATACACCAAGGTCAAGGACGTCTTCCTTAGCTAGACTTGCATCTCAAGATGGCCGCCTCGGCTGACGCGAGACTGACGGAACAGGACCGGGCTTCGCGGTAGGCCGTCACGCTGATTGGCTGGTGACAGGAACACGTCACTTCCCGCACATAGCGCGCATGCGCGGGATTATTCACGTCTGCCCGTGTTTTTCCTGGCTGTAGGGGGTCTGGCAGAAGAGGCGGACAAGGAGGATAGAGAGAAAAAGGAGAAGAACGAGGAGGATGGAGAGAAAAAGGAGAAGGGCGACTTGGGTGGGCGAAAAGCGACGTCAATGTACAGGGTCAAGTGATAGGATTTAGTCCGACATGGAGTGGTATAAGCCGAGGTCTGTTGCAAGTGAGTGTCCACTGGGCAGTAGCAAAGCACTGACCTCTAGTCCGAAAGGCGTGGCTATATTGGAGTGATCTGAAATTTTTTCTGGTGTTGATGTTATTGGTTTCTACATATGCATTCATTGCATTTTTTTCTTCCATCGAATGAAATAATCCGTGTATTTGATCGAATGATTTTCTGTCAGTGATTAGGATGAGTGTATGATTCCTCTCTCTCTCTCTCTCTCTCTCTCTCTCTCTCTCTCTCTCTCTCTCTCACACACACACACACACACACACACACATAACACAAACACACACACACACACACACAGAGAGAGAGAGAGAGAGAGAGAGAGAGAGAGAGAGAGAGAGAGTGAGAGAGAGAGAGAGCGTGTGTGTGAGAGAGAGTGTGAGAGAGAGAGAGAGAGAGAGAGAGAGAAGAGAGAGAGAGAGAGAGAGAGAGAGAGAGAGAGGCACACACTCACACACAGGCACACACTCACACACATACACATACACATACCCAAACGCATGCTCGCACACACTGCATGCGGTCGCACACATTTCCGATATTCTATTACAGAATAACAGATCTTGTCAAATGGGACCATTTCGTCTGTGTAAAAAGCAAAATGACACTTTGTAATGATACATGGTTTTTTTACGCCAAATGTGGCATCGCATTTGATTCTTGATGAATGTTGTCGATTGTTAGTCGACTTTGATTTGTCTGTTTGCCTTTCTTACTTTCTTTCTTTCTTTCTTCTTTCTTCCTTTTTTCTGTCTTTCTTCTTTTTGGAGAGGTTTTCTGGAGGAAACATCAGCAACGGCAAAAAGTTGTGAGTGCGACTATCACAGAAAGACTTGTGCAATGTTCCCACTCCACGATACTAGGGCTAGAACTTTTGCGGATATGAAATCGTCATCACGTATTTAAAGCTGTCGCTTTTGCAGAAAATCTCAAGATCCTCAGAGAGTTTCTTCGTGGTGAAATATTGCAGGAAAATAATTCACATCGTCGAAACATTATCTTTGACTTTGTAATTTTTACATTCATAAATACAAGAAATGTTATAGGCGTTATTACGTGGGATTTAAATCATTGATTTGAAGATACGTTAACAAGAGATAACAGTGACAATATATTATTTTCAAACATCATGAAGTATTTTCAAACAGATCCAAACCAAAACAACTTTTTTTTAAGCAGCCGACTTTGGGGGGTTAAACTGCTTCATGATTTTTTCACAAATACAAAATGTCCGTAGTAGATACACGGGAGAGAAATGCATTCCTCAAGGCGTTGCAACACGATGAGTTAAACTCTACAAGAACGTCTGTCACCTGTTTCGCAAATCACTTCTGAAAGAAAAGTCTCATGTTAATTTTAAAGCTAAGCATTTCTTTTCGTAAACAGAAAAACTAATGACAAGAAACTTTTATGAGCAGACGGAATATTATCAGATGTTCACCGCGCCCATTGTTTTGTTCTTCGTGCCGATCACTTCACGCGATACTCGTGCAGCCTGCTGGAAGCCACGAATGAAAATAAGGCAAGGCAAAAACCGCGACCTTCAAACCCCTTTGTTCTCAGCGGGACCTCATTTTTCGCTTTGTGCTGTTTACATGGCGTCCGCCCCATCACCCATGACGCGTATTACCCGTGCAACACGGCGGAATGATCTCACACTCGGGCAACGACGACCTCCAGAATCGTCTCGATGCTTGGAGCCAGCTCATCTCCCAGCCATGATGGAATCTGTTGCTGTTATTTGCTTTTCTACGCCGGTGCACTCCGGTAGTAAGGAGAGGAAGATAGGCAGTATGAGCGGGGAAAGTGGGGGGTGGGGGTGGGGGTGGGGAGGTGACGGTGGCCAACAAAAATCGCACGAAGCCGAGGAGGAAGGGAGAAGCAGGGGAGGGGCTGGGGGGAGGGAGGGGTTAGGGAGGAGGGGCGAGGTTGGGGATGGAGGTTATTACCGCCTGACTGCTTCAGGTGCCCCACCTCGTCAGCGTCACCGGACACTGGGCAGCAGGAATGTTGGACACGGGTCACGTGAGTGTCCAGTTAGCATCCCGCGTCCTGCCAGCGTGACAAGGCATCCAGCTGCTGCTGCTGCTGCTGTTGCCTCCTCCCGGTGAAGATGTGAAGGAGGCCCAGAAATGCACAGATCATTCCGAGAATGAGGGACCGTCAAGATTTGCAGAGGGTTACAGAGCAAATTCACAGGGGAAACCCCTGATTACTTGCCTAATTTGTGAAGGCGACGAGGACTCCCTAGGGGTGCAAAGGCGTGGACCCCTCGATATGCTAAAATGTGGAACCCTTGGGATGCCAAGATGAGGCTCTACAGCAATCATGACGTCTCGTGCCAAGCTGTCTCAGGAGGCCAGGGCGTGGACAATGACGTCACTGATATGTACGGTGTTTACAAGTCACATACGTTCCTTCTCATTGCCATGGTTGCAGCACAAACAACGGTCCCCGAGCACCTGGTCATACTTCCGTCAGTCAGAGCTGCCATCCAATCTGCTTTTCAAGCCAGAGAGTGCTATAATATCAAGCTACTCCTCCATTTGCTTCAAAATTTGCGTGACGAGGCATTTTAATACGTTGGACTCCAGAAAAACGTTACACCTTCAAGCTACTCTTCATCGAGCTCTAAATTTTGCTTTACAAGGCAATCTACTTCATTGGACTCCAGAGAATGCTACAATTTCAAGCTACTCTGCCATTTTCTCCAAGGGGCTCTAGTGGTACAGTGGTTAAGGGGGCTCTAGTGGTACAGTGGTTAAGGGGGCTCTAGTGGTACAGTGGTTAAGGGGGCTCTAGTGGTACAGTGGTTAAGGGGGCTCTAGTGGTACAGTGGTTAAGGGGGCTCTAGTGGTACAGTGGTTAAGGGGGCTCTAGTGGTACAGTGGTTAAGACGCTCGCCTTGCGGCTAGCTGGTGCAGGGTTCAGTTCTGCACGGATTCAAGAGTTGCATTCTCGGGCAAGGGGATTAACCTACATCGCCTTTCCTGCTGATGAGTAAAACCGGGTATTGGGCGCTGCACTGTAGCGACCGGGGGTGAAAGTCCCCAAAACAAATGTTCATGTATTTGAGCAATATAATATTAGGTGAATATATTATTATTATCATTATCATCATCATTATCATTATCACCATTATCATTATCAACTATTTGCATGATGAGGCATTTTACTTTTCAGGACTTCACATGCTGCCACAATTTCAAGCTATTGTTCACGCATCTTTTCAGCCAACATAAAATCTAAATCGACAGCACCGAGACTTTGATGCTTTCACCTTAGTAAGAATATACTGAAGAGAAATACGAGCGCGCTTGTATCTATCACTTTCGTAGGGGCATTAAAGAGCATAGATGCGAAAACACCACTTTCGAGAAAAATGACGTTACAGTTTCAACTAATGTAACACAAGATTTTCGTTAGCAACCATGGTTTTAAAGTACAGAAACTTTGCTTACTGCTACTTTAGCAATGCCTACGTCTCAGAAAGACCTAATCATCAAATTCAAAATCTTCACTTCTTCAGATCTTTCCGCTAAACTTGCTATTTGGAGAACGGAAAATGTTCACACGGTAAAATAAGCCAGTTAGCGTAAAGCAATGCAGGTTATTGACGGTGACCCAAAAGATGCTTTTGACATCTTTTAATGGCGGAACTCGCAAAAATCCTAACGACATGTGAAACAAAACTGTTTTATTTACTGGAAATTGCCCAAACCTCATTTCACCTTAGGTAAACCCTCACTACTCTTTCTGAGCCACGCGGCCAATGTAGGCCTACCTCAGTGAACCTGACCCCGTTTTTATCATGACAAGTCATTTTCTGTCAGTGTCTTGGGAGAGGACTTGGACATCCAATCAGACAGCAAGGGCACAGCACCGAGAGCCGATTTCCCCACTGGGGCGCGTCACTTCAGGTGTGAGATGCAGGTGGTGCCAGTTCTCCACTCTGGTCCTACCTCTACGGATTCCACGAGACCCGCAAGCCTTTTGGGTTCTGCAGCCGTGTGGGTGTTTACGCACACGTGTTTGTGTGTGTGCTCGCATAATTCTTGGAGGATCCCTTACGTGTCTGTCAGTCTGTCCATCTGTCAGCGTGCGTGCCGCCAGCGTAATGTCTTCCTGTAGCGTCACAACTGCGTTGTGTCAGGCAAGACTGCCCTCCATGGAAGCGCTGCACTGTACCAGTGTACAGAGCTGTGTCAGGCAAGACTGCCCTCCATGGAAACACTGCACTGTACCAGCGTACAGGGCTGTGTCAGGCAAGACTGCCCTCCATGGAAACACTGCACTGTACCAGCGTACAGGGCTGTGTCAGACAAGACTGCCCTCCATGGAAACACTGCACTGTACCAGCGTACAGTGCTGTGTCAGACAAGACTGCCCTCCATGGAAACACTGCACTCTACCAGCGTACAGGGCTGTGTCAGACAAGACTGCTCTCCATGGAAACACTGCACTGTACCAGCGTACAGTGCTGTGTCAGACAAGACTGCCCTCCATGGAAACACTGCACTGTACCAGCGTACAGGGCTGTGTCAGACAAGACTGCTCTCCATGGAAACACT
>JAWQFJ010003895.1:0-14346 GCA_034096865.1 Theodoxus fluviatilis
TAAATAGAGTCCCTCCTGCTCCTGCGCAATCGGCAACAGAGGCAATCCTGGAAATAAACTTTCGATTCCGACAAACTAGACAGCGAGATGTACAGTGATCTAGTCCTCCAATGACGTACAACCGGAGAAGGTGTCTAGAAATGGAGTCAGCGACGTCCTCTGTCTGGCGATTTTGCTACTTGCCGCACACGATAAAATTGTCTGTCTAGAAAAGTTGTAGAAACATCATCAACAGGTGATGTCAAATGTACACTCATTAGAGATCATCCTTCCGAGTCAAACGCAAATTGAACAAGCAAAGAAAAGTATTATGGTTAGAGGTTAAATAGAAACAACTAATCAGGTAGACTAACACTGCGTTTAAATGCCACATGAAAATATGCCACTAGATAGTTAAGATTGCACGGAAATTGAGTATGCTTAAATTTAGATTTAAAAGTGTTACTGCAAAGTTAGGAGAATAACGGAGTCCAGTACGGAAGGAACGGGAGAAAAAGAAAGAAACAACCAAAAGGTGATGTTGTGTTCCGTGGTCACGGAAGGGTTACCCCAGCAACCGTAGACCACAGTTCAACTTCACATTTCCTGAGTGTCCCTTTGCAGTTGTTTTGCCTTTTCGAAGCAAATTAATTGCTGTTCGTGGCACTGTGGTTGCATGACACATCCTCCTTGCAAAACAATTTCTTTAAAAAGTTCATCGCATTACATCACAATTCGTTCATCTGGAAGGACGACGACTAATGTATCAAAATTGATGTAGTACATATATTCCGTGGACACTTTTAAAAATCTTCTTTTGTTTATTTTTACTTAGTTTTTAATTATGCTGAACTAAAAAAAGTAGCTTTCTTAAGAAATCGTCTTTACATGACAACTAACTATTTTGGTTGAAGGAGAGTCATTTTCTACGCGTTATCATTACTGCCATAGTTAAGGCTGTTTGTACTGGGCGAACTCTGGCTCTAGGACCAGGTTCAGAGGGATTGGCGACTTCGGTTCAGCGGTGTAGTTTCTTAACTGGACGAACTCTTGTATCAAAAATCCAGGTTTAGAAGGAACCTCAGCCAGGTTTGAATTTTTCAGAGCATGTATGTGGTGCACCCTGAGCCTTTGATCTGGCTGCTATTACAAGTAAGCAAATGTCCGCCATGTTTTTCTACGGTGCTCATGCAAAATGCTCATATTTAAAATTACTAACACAACTACAAAGAAACCGTAACCAAACACCAGTGTTTTTTCCTGAAAGATCTATGCAGAACACACCATTGGCTTAATGAAATCAGAACACTATTTACATCGACATGTGGGTCGAAATAGTAGTCGAAGTTTGAGCCACTGAGATACCTGACAATACATGCCTTGTCATGTTACTGAGTGGTTTCGACAATCAACTTTAGCTTGGCTAAGGCGGTAAGATTCGCTCGTATATATGCATATCATTACAGTTATTTAAGAAACAAAACCTGGGTTCGTCCGAACTAGCGAACACGTTAGCAGGCAATCCTTCCGTACGCTATACATGGTTCGCCCATCAAGTTCGGGAAACTAGTGGTTTGCCCAGTTAAAAACACACTTAATGTTTGTATCACACAGTTGCATTTCCCCTTATAAGAGTGTTTAGAAAATCTCGTTCGGGTTTCACAAAGTGGATCAAGATAATGAAATTACTCGTTGAATCAATAGTCTAACTTGCGATTCTTGGTGTGTGTTTTTTCCGCAACGACAGAAAAACAACAACAACGGTCACATGACCCATGAGAGAACGTTTGTTTTTCAGAGCCTTCCCCTGAGGTTTGGGGTTAACAATTGACCCAAAGTGTCTACCTACGCAATTCGTGATTTGACTTGCTGTTACTCAAACCAACTTGACTAATGTTACGTGATCAACAGCCTTAGATAGGCTACTGAGGCGGAGACGCCGTAAAACTTCATCCATCCATTTATCTATTCTTCCTTCCCTCCATTCATCCTTTAGAGAGTCTGGATAAGAAGTCAGGTTGGTTGCCGTTTGTTCAAAAGAGAATGGAAAGGCGGAACGCAGAAGAAACACCGCGGTCCAATATTCCCCATAAGAAGACAGGGCGGTGCAAAGATCAAAGGTAAAGGTAAATAGTGTGGTGTTCTATAGCGATTTATCACCATATTTGTGTCTCAAACCACTTTACACACACTTGGCGGCTTAATCAATCCTTTACTGGCACTAGATGACTAACACGGTGACAGACAGACAAGCACCATCTGCACTTCCTGTAGAGTATTCCAACTCGATGTTGACTCGCTGCCGCACGCAAGGGTTAGTCAGACTACACTGTGCCATTGCTGCCCTCACGGCTACCCGGTTGTACTCCTATGTGGGGAGAAGTAATGCGCGTTAAGCATCTTGCTCAATGATGCAACTCCGGGGTACGCGCAGCTTCGAACGTTGCACCCACCAGCCGCAGGCGACTGCGCGCCAGGCTCGCTAAGCACTCGGCCACACAGTCTGACAAAAAAAACGTGGATCCCTTGGCAAGAATGAAATGCGATCTGCCTCTTGAAGGACTTTTCAGTAGGCATGGATCGTAAGGAAGATTTAGAGCCCGGGCAGCGCAAACCGCATCGGTGCACTCTTTGATCGGATTTGCTGCAATCTTACAGCACATAAACACAGGCTGATATGATCATTTGATCCGCAAAATTGGAGATACAAGTGCCGATAACTTTTCCGTCATTGAAAAACCGCGCATTAATACCACGATACACATAAATACACAAAGTAGAAGCCACTGCAGACATCCGATGCGGCCGATCAGCCACTCAGAATTTATGGACTCTAAAAGTTCCACCAAATCGTTCCATCGCACAGATTATCGGCCAGCAGATACAAACTAATGAAAGCGAGCTTGTTACCTATCGCAGTAAAGGCTTTTATCATTTGACCTCTCCAGCTTACACACATATGGCAAGTTTTGTTTAGAGGACACAGCATTTTATTGGTGTCCAGTATAAAACCGCTAAATGAAAACTAGAGGAAGATTAAACAAGAAATTACAGACATGGGCATAGGCCGGAAAAAGAACCCAGGACATCTGCATGGTAGTCGACAACGATACCATTAGGCAACGCGAATTCATACAGAGTGAATGTGTTGATGGATGTCTTTCCAACTTTCTCCTAAACATAATTAATTTCATCCGCAGTTACACTACATTTTATTTAAACTGTGCACTGCATGTTGAAATTCCGTACGTGGTAATGGAGCACCTACGCATCACTGACAGTTGAGCAAGGTGCATGTTATGTCAGTAAGTGGCTGACAGTGAGGCAAAACAGCGAAAAGTTTGCGTCTGGTAGAATAAATGAAAACAGCACAAGTTTACCATTAGCAGGCTTGAAACAATACCTGTAGTATCGAGGTTTAAGAATTTTGGTTTTCTGAATCACATCTGCATTGCCAAACTAGTTATCCGTTTAGCGCAGACGAAGCTGATCACGCAGTGAGAGAGAGAGAGAGAGAGAGAGAGAGAGAGAGAGAGAGAGAGAGAGAGAGAGAGAGAGAAAAAGAGAGCATTACTTTTCCAGTCGTAATACTGATTTGTCAGACTCAATTATCAATCTTCAATTGTGAGAAAGTCGCCATTCTCCAGGGGTATTCAATATGTAAAATGGAGTTTTCGTGACACCAGTCCTTTTTATATATCAAAAAATACTTCCCACCGCTAAGCCCTTGAAGACAACAAATCAGTTGACTGAAAACAGGCGTGATGTACATGTTATCGTTTTCTTCACCTTCAAGCCAGTGTCCTGGGTCCGTATCCAGAACGGCGATTTATCTTTTTAGCACTCGATTTATCCCCTAACCTCGGGTTATCTTGATCGGTTAGATAAGGTACGATCGTCAGAGGATCCTAATTTGCGCTTTGCTATATATACTGGTTTCCAGCCAAGGGAGAGCGGAACAGACAGTTGGAATCGTCTGAGTTTAGAGATAAATCGGGGTTAAAATAACTCGCAGTTCTGGATACGGACCCTAAAAAAGATCTTTCCAAATATATGTTAAATTTACGTGGGAGAGAATACCACTAGCATTTCAAAATGGCTGGCACATACCAATCTCAAGGGAGTATTTTCTTACCAAAGAAATTAAAATTGCCCTTGCAATGTAATCTCATCTGCTCACATACTTTGAGACTATTAGTACTATTACGTTTTCTTGTAAAGTAAAAGTATGCACACCGACTTCATAATCTTTTTATACTTTGAGACTATTAGTATTACGTTTTCTTGTAAAGTAAAAGTATGCACACAACTTCATAATCTTTTTCTTTCATAAATGGCAATTATTTGATTTATTCCCCCTCCAGACGAAGCCGACTGCTGATTTTTAAAAAACAAATCTTTTTACAGCATTATTTAAAGCTACGGACGGAAGTGCATGTAAAAGTAAATGATAGTGGCAGCATTGTGCTTTTTGCAAATTTGCTCCGTCCATCCTGCAACGCTTTTGAAGGACAGGGAGACTGAGTGCGGATCTTCATGCTTCTTTGTCGATAATTGATGCAACGTTCCGGAATGGAGATGAGGTTGCGAGGTTTATACCGAGTGCTATGAAGATAATGAGTTGTGCGGACTGGCTGAGCAACTAAACAGAAGAAAAGAAAGAGATATAGATTTGATACCAACACGATGCACTTTACTATTGATTTATGAAAATCTATATGGGGTGAGAGAGAGAGAGAGAGAGAGAGAGAGAGAGAGAGAGGGGGGGGGGGTAGGGGGAGAGAGAGACAGATATATATATATATATATATAGAGAGAGAGATAGATAGATAGATAGATAGACAGACAGACAGACAGACAGACAGACAGACAGACAGACAGACAGACAGACAGACAGACAGACAGACAGACAGACAGACAGACAGACAGACAGACAGACAGACAGACAGACAGACAGACAGACAGACAGACAGACAGACAGACAGACAGACAGACAGACAGACAGACAGACAGACAGACAGACAGACAGACAGACAGACAGACAGACAGACAGACAGACAGACAGACAGACAGACAGACAGACAGACAGACAGACAGACAGACAGACAGACAGACAGACAGACAGACAGACAGACAGACAGACAGACAGACAGACAGACAGACAGACAGACAGACAGACAGACAGACAGACAGATAGATAGATAGATAGATAGATAGATAGATAGATAGATAGATAGATAGATAGATAGATAGATAGATAGATAGATAGATAGATAGATAGATAGATAGAGAACGAACGAACGAACGAACGAAAAAAATTATTTGTGTAGGCCACCGGCCCATTACAAAAGTTCGAGAGAAACGAGCGGCTATGTACATGGTAGGGGTCAAGACTGGCCGCCAGTCTTGCAAGTTTAACGCGCACGAACGAGGAAACTGATCGAGACGTCGAACAGTTCGTTATTTCTGGAACGTCCGTGCGGCTCGTTCACGCATGGCGTGCTTCACTGCAGACCTGCTGCTCCGCGTCCTTCTCGTGCTTGCCGTGTCGCACGCAGTGTCTTCGGGTTTGTTGTGTCTGGCTGCTGGCTGGCTCTTGGACTGCGATGGAGCTGTCGTTGATGGAGGCTTTGCCGCCAGAGGATCAGGCCTCTGACTGGTGGAACTAGATCCCTCACAGGGGGCGACATCTCTGGATAGTGGCCTGGGTGAAGTAGCCTCCGAGACCGGTTGAGTTGCGTCCGTCTCCACCACCGGCTCAAAAGCACCAGATGACACCACATGGCCCTCTCTGTTCTCGCCGAACTCACTCCCTCTCTGTCCGACCTTCCCCCTCGACAGTATCGCGTCCACCATCTCCCTCAACCACTCTCTGTCATCACTTGCTGGCTGATCAGCGATGGTGCCTGTGTCGGTGGAAGAGATAGATAGATAGAGAGAGATAGAGAGATAGAGAAAGAGAGAGAAAGAGAGAGACAGAGAGAGACAGAGAGAGATAGAGAGAGTCAGAGAGACTGACAGACAGACTGAGAGACTGAGAGACTGACAGACAGACTGAGAGACAGAGAGACTGACAGATAGAGAGACTGACAGACAGACTGAGAGACAGAGAGACTGAGAGAGACAGATATTGAGATTGTTTAGACCTTTATTGAGTAGGCCATCAGCCCGCCACAAAGGTACAACGTATAATGTCGACAGGCTTGTATTCAACAATGACATCATTGTGATCGACTGGCTTACATACTGATATTCTCGTTTGGCCCAAATTGGGCATAATGAATGTACAGAGCGACATTTGTTTGTGTGTGTGAGTGTGTGTGTGTGTGTGTGTGTGTGTGTGTGTGTGTGTGTGTGAGTGAGTGAGAGAGAGAGAGAGAGAGAGAGAGAGAGAGAATGAGAGAGCACGGGGAAATGGGAAAGAGGAGGAATGGAGCATAGAAACACAGGTTCATAGACACCTGCAACTGAAGAGAGAAATGGGGAAGTTCAAGGCCATGGCGTGAGTGGAGACTGTGAGGCCATCGTGAGCACCAGGTCCTCGCTGTGCATTGCGTGTGTGGTGATGGCGGGAGGCACGTGTGGTCGATAAGTACTAAAGCTCCATCAAGAGACGAAGGATTGGTTTTCAAAAAGCGTCTGGTGAAAAAACACACACGCCAGGAGGACGATCCGAAGAATAAATTATTTTGCTCCATTGCACTCAATGGTTTCAGCCTCGTGCGTCTAAACGAAGCGTGGGATCAGGGATGTTTAACATTTTTGCGCATAGATGACTACCTCCTCTTCAAACGGAAGTGGGGTGTGGGGTTGGGGTGGGGAGGAAGGCTGGGGAAGTGAGTTGCGGTGGAGGAAGAGGGGAACGCTGGAAGTGTAAGCTGGAGTTGTAGTGGCTTTTTCCGAGGACAGCTTTCCAAAAACCCATAGTCAAAATCCACAGGAGTCTGTCCTCGTTGTCACGTATTCGGCGCTTTTTTATAGTCAGAGCTGCGATCTCATCCTCGGCGCTGCTGGTGACTTGGTCGAGATGCAGGGACCACCATGCATACCAACCCCATGTATGCACTTCTTAGGGCCATCCGTCCCTTGTCGAACTACTGGGGCAGGTCCCGAGAGCTCTGTATGACCATGCTCTACCGCAGCAACCATCGTGTCGAGCGGAGAATATGGAGAGCAGAGGGAGTATGCTGCCGTTGGGACTGGCTTGCAAGCGCCTCCGACGATGGAAGGCAGCAATAGCACCACATACACGAGTATATAGTCGTCTTAAATAATCAACCCAGTGGCCGTGTATAGCGGACATTTCTGATGGACTCTACTAATCGTATGGTCCTCCTGAGTGATTAGTCTTCTCGCTGCAGCCAATGACAAGGTCTGTGTGAAATACTGGAAGAAAAAGAAGCCAGCAAGTTTTGTTCCACTTTTTAAAAGCTGTTGAATGTCGTTCAGCCGCAGTATGCAGTAAGACAAATCACCATGACCCGGGGCGAAAAAACATCAAGCAGCGTCGTGCATTCAATGCGAGATCCATTACAAGCAAGCATCAGCACGACTCTACAGACCGGCCAATGAATAAGGCCAGTCTAAATTGGATGTATGAATTAGTTTTACAGCCTATCAGCCTTCGTAGACTGTGTAGGACCAATTACTTCCCCAATCAACACTCCATTTCTCTGATCTTAAGTCTTTTACCAATCACGCGGGGAGATCGATGAGTCTATTATCGATCCCGACTCTCATGGGGTGCGTCTGGAACAGAAGAGGCATTACCACTCAGACCAAGCTGAAAGTATACAGGGCAGTGGTGCTCCCCACACTGCTATATGCATGTGAAACGTGGACTGTCTATCAACGCCATGCTAGAAAACTGAACCACTTTCACACAACAAGCCTCAGGAAGATCCTCGGCATAAAATGGCAGGACAAAATTCCAGACACAGTGGTACTGACCAAAGCAGGTCTCCCCAGCATCTTCACCCTCCTGATGCAGTCACAGCTTCGCTGGGCAGGACACGTAGTCCGGATGCCAGACGAGAGACTGCCAAAGAGACTCTTCTATGGCGAGCTCCAGCATGGCCAGCGGTCCCACGGTGGGCAAAAGAAGCGCTTCAAAGACACCCTGAAAGCTTCACTGAAAGCTTTTGCCATCAATCCAGACACGTGGGAACGGGCTGCAATGGACCGATCCACCTGGCGCTCTTCCATCCACAAAGGTGCCAAGACATGCGAGGCAAACAGGATCACTGCCGCAGAAAAGAAGAGGCAAGCCCGCAAGGCCCATGCTGTCAACCCCCCTGGAGACGTCCCACTTGTCCCATGTCCCTTCTGTTCCCGAACCTTCCGTGCCAGGATCGGCCTCGTTAGCCATCTGCGCACACACAGACAGAACCAGTCCCAGCAACCCCCCGGATGACTAGAGTGGTCCTCGTCGACTCGACGGACGAACAACAAAGGACCAATTACTTCCCCAATCAACACTCCATTTCTCTGATCTTAAGTCTTTTACCAATCACGCGGGGAGATCGATGAGTCTATTATCGATCCCGACTCTCATGGGGTGCGTCCGCCATGAACTGCAAGTGCGACTCATCGAAATATGTTCCTAAAATAAGATCCACAATGTCCGCGTTACGTTCGTTGAAAAGACACGCACTGCACATACACGTTCGAGGTGTCCTGACCCAGCATGCACAAAATCGATAGGACACTCGGTAATTTCATGTCAAAACATAACAGGTGCAAACAAGAGCGTATTTAATGGTTGCATTGACTATCTGAGAGCCCTAGCTGTGCGTACGCGCCACCGTGAAGTTCAAGTGCAGTTAAATGTTTAACTAAAGAAGCGAAAGCATTATGACAAAGCATGGACCAATGATAGGTGAATACCCTCTTTGAGAAACCAGATATCGAACCAACAGTAAAAGGTAAACCGCTGTTATGTCTTCGTAACTTGCACCAAGGGGATTCTTGGAGAGAGTGCATATTACGCAAAAGGTCCTTAGATACAGAGCTACACGAGGTGGCATTAAAATGCCTTTACGACATGACCGATAACTGAACATGAGCTCTCTGTGCAACTCGCCGTATCTTGTATGATGATAGTTGGCTTCGATGTTTCATAGGACTTCGTGCACGTGGATAGAAATCGTCTGTGCACTCCTCTCCTACCAATCTAGCCATCACTCGCCTCGATAGTTAATGGAAAGAGCTCGAGAGTTGTCTATTCGAAATAAAATTTGCATAAACTTGTAGTCAGTTTTCCCCCGTCCTGTTCAGTGCCCATTCATTGACCACCCATTCAGCTGCAACAGCAACACCACGTGATAGTTATGCAACTGAACTGTAAGCATTAATATCCAAATAAGCCAAGAAAAATCTGTGGCCACTTTATGCCTGGAGGTCGAGGCAAAAAGTTTCGTAACGTAAATTTCACAGCATTATCAACATGCACGGCGGAGAGTTGTTGGCAAGTCGATAGAATAGCGCAGGCTAGGGTACGACAGGATGGACGGTTTTCCATCCATGTGTACGTACGCCCTTAGATCGACAGAGCCAATGTGACCATTCATGCTATGATAGTAGATCAGTAGGATAGCGCCAGCATGAAACACATGTCACATTTTAGCTCAGTAGGAACTAGGATATGTTACGAGTGTCAGTGAGTGCTTTGCGTGTTTTACTTTAGGTGTTTGTTCTGCCTAATTGTGCAACATGGTGCGACTGGTGTGTGCTGAGACAAAGCAGACATAATCGTTTACATGCGTGATATCGTGCACACGGTCAGGGAAATCTGCTGACACTAGCAATGGTTAAATCCGTGGAGCTTTAAAGGCTGCAAGATTGATAGCCAAGCAAATGGGAAACTCATTGAAGCAAATGCATGTGACAAATGCTGTGAGGCGAAATTAACGCTACATTCGATCAATGATCCTTGGAAATAGAAACTAGCACGACGGTGAGGCAATATAAAATTTCAAAGATTTATTATCCCAACATCGATTGGTTGAAGCATTTTTCGAACGAGGTCATATCATTGTCCTTTCTGTGCACAAAATAATAACTTTTATAGGCAAAATTCGAAAATCCGTCCCCATCTTCACGACCTTTTTGTTTTATTGGAAATACATAACTACTCTCATTTCTTCCTGTATTGTGAGTATGCAACGTATTTGTAGAGCGACAGCTTTAGTCGAGCTCTTGGTATCTGACGCTACCAATCCTCCATCAATTTATTTGTGGAAGATGGTGGTCTTCAATATCGTCCTGAAGGCTGACAAAGATGGACCTTGTCTGAGCTCTTGAAGGAGGGATTTCCAAAGCCTAAGCGCAGCTGATACCGTGGTTCTATTCCCACTTCTCTTGGTTCTCTTCTGGAGTCGCTCAAGAAATCCTTCTCGGATGATCGAAGCACTCTTTCTATCTGGCGCGATTCAAGAGTATTCTCAGGCACAATGGCATCGATATTTCTTTCAGACGTAGTCAGTGCATGCACCACCACGACGGCTACTTTTGAAACCCTGACCGTCTACTACCACCACCACCACTTCTGCAGCAGCTTCCACTGAAAGTTTCATGCCATCGGTTCCATTCTGTCGGATTTATACAATGCGTGCATTGATCAACAAGATTTCTACATTAATTGGCAGCGCTATGTATGTTTAATCAATCACTGTTCAAAGCGAGGCTTCCAATTTATCGCCTCAAAGGCATCCGTCCGAAAGGGAACAATTTCGCAACGGAAAAAGCCAAAGGATATTTGCGACCAGTCACTCATCCTGCGTTCTCAAATGAAAAATCGAGACGGCAAGAAGGCTTTTCTTTTAGAGACACACTGAAGTTGGACGAGCTAGGGGAGCGGAGGCGGCAGTGTGAACGGAAAAAAGGAGTCCTTTGAGAGCGAACACGGGAGGTATTTATGGAGTGGCAGGAGACAGAGCAAAAAGCCGGCTGAGAGCTGGCGGAAGCGACCTATGTTCCCAGAGATTTTTGATCCGTTTCAATGCTCCTCTCTGCACGAGAAATGCTTGAGGCGTGAGGGCAGTCTAACGTTTCTAATCCGGTGGCCCTGGGTCCTTTCACTGCAACCAGTTCCTCATCTAGCGCTTGAGCTGGCTGACGCAGGCTCCGGAACACCAGGTTGCCTGAGTTGCACGCCCAGAGCAGGGCTCCACCGGTCTCTCTCCGTCGTGCTGCGCTGCTGCTTTGCAAATGCTTTTGAATGTAGACACTATACATGTACACCTGACTGCTGCACTCTCGGGTCGATTTGTAAGGATTTGAACTTAAAAACAAAGCCTTGATGTGACAATTTGATCAAGAAATATATATATATATATCCCTCGAACATCAACACCAACAAGAACACATGCACTCTCATTACTGAACACTTCTCCCTACCCAACCACACACTGCACGACCTCAGATGCATGCCGGTAGAGAAGTCCTACATGGACAGCACTGAAGTACGACGCAGGCGGGAACGTTTCTGGATGCACAAACTCTCTACTTTGACACCGAATGGCTTGAACACTTTGTTATAATGGTTCTTCCATTCTGGGTCCTCCCCAGTGGATCTTTTGACTTTGCTTGTGACTCTGCGGGAACGTAGTCTCGGTCAGATATTTGTGGCTAGCTCGATTCACCAGCCGCAGTAGAACAGCTTGACAAGACACGCACACGTATGTCGTCATGCGTGACGTAGACACTTCGGATTGGATAGGTGATGATTTGTCAAACCCTTCAGTCCTGAGGAAGGCTTTCAGCCGAAAATTTGACGTTAAGTAAGGCTTGTTTGTTTGCTCGCTTGTTTTTTCTTAATATATATATATATATATATATATATATTATATATATATATATATATATATATATATATATATATATATAAACCTTGCTGCTGGCAATCTTGATATGTAAAAACAACACAAGCAGGTTTTCTTTTATAAATCGCCTCTGATTAAGCACCAAAACGAATAAAAATGAGAGAGCGAATTTTTTACTCAAGAGTCTCCTTCGGGAATGCCACACACCCAAACGAAACTGTTCAGTGGAAAAAGTTTTCCTGTAATTTTAATTCCTTTCTGTACTTGAATACAGGCGAATTTTAACAAAAAACCTCTATGTGCTATTTTTACAAGACATTTTAAAAATGAGGGTGCTTGAGAATGTATCTGCCCGAATATACTGTGAGGCAATACCAATCAATACCAAATGCTCAATAAGACAGTCTATCACAGGCGGACGATGTGGCCTATCAGCCAATTAGATGCGTCGTACAAAACAGCTTTGGCGTATGTGCCCAGGATCGAAAGCCTTTCACACGACTCGTAAATGACCCGAGAAAAAGCTAAAGGAACCCACGACCTACACGTGAAGTGACAATACTGTGACATTTAGAGCAGAGTGAAGCACAGGAAGTTTTGGCCGCCATAGAATGCTCGGTCTGAAGTGGCTAGGGGCTAGTGGGTGCGGCGTTCTAAAGTGGGTGGATTGTGCCGTTGCACCTCTGAGCAAAGTGCTCCACTCAGACCGCTTCTCCCCGCCCAGACATATAACAGCATCTGTGAGGATTGAAGTGAAAGATCGCGAAAGGCAGCTCTAGCGCGCTCACCCGCAGTATGGTTGCACACTTCCCTAGAAGGCGAGCTGGGTTTTGATATGTTGATTCGAGAGGTTCAAGGACCAGGATGTCGTGGTGTGCGGGTCTTACCTCCACGACTGTTGAAATGTGGCAATCAAAGAATGATCTACTTTACTACATTTCTGTTCACATCAACTAAAACCTTCCTCATGGATGGCCGCTGGAGCTAGATAGATCCAACGACTAGAGAATGATAGCAGGGATTATCACGGAAAGGAAACATATTTAGAAGGAAAATGGCATTTTACCATAAATATTCGTCTCTGTCCTTGTAATAGAAGCTACTTATTAAAATGTGCCTTTTCTCTCTTACAACATTCGGTAGCCAGTTGTAATGAATAAATGTTCCAGAATCCTTTCCCCTGCCGTTTGCTGCCATTCTCTTTCCCGACGTAGCAGCCAATTCATTCCCAGCGGTTCCCTTCCACATTTCCCTTCTCTGACTCTATATTCTACCTTTAGCGGTGAAGCTATCGCCTCGGCAAAGAGTTGCCCGTTGTTCCCCCACATGCTTAAAACACCCAAGAAAGATCACAAGGAAAACAGAAGAAGTATAGCACATACCTGTGCTGGGGGGAAAGGGCGGTACGGGAAAGGCGGTAAGATATGATTTAAACTACCTGAACACCCCCCCCCACCCCCCCTCCCACCCCCACAAAGGCTACAGTGATAGGGGGCAAGGCTTGGAGCGTAGCAATTAACGCTGGCACGCTCAAGCTCTCCTGAGCACACTTCCTACCATCAAACCGTCCCAGCATTCCCTAGTTCTAGACTCACGCCCTCTCGTGGTGAAGCAGCGCGTCTGCTCAGCTGGCATTTTAAAAATATGGAAATTGTCGATGCCTACCCTTCCGAAAATACTGCGTCTGTCTTGGGCGACGGCAGATAAGATTCCCTCTGGACAGAAGAAAATATTGCCTTGGTTCGATTGTTGAGCCTCTACAGACTGGCTGTCTTGGTCGGCTGTTCTGTCTTTTCTCAACTGTCACAGTGACAATTTGACCACTCGACCTGGAACAAAGCTTGAAAAATGCGTTGGTGTGTAAATGTATGTACATGAACAGGATCAAGACTAACATCCAGTCATGCGACTTAAACGCGCACGAATTTAGAGGGTGATCGAGTTATTCTCGAGACCGAACAGTCAGTTACTTTCTTCGCACCCGTGCTGCTTGCTCGTGCTGGTCCAGCCTTGTTGATGACCTGCTGCGAGTCCTCGTGCTGCCCGCGTGGCCCGAGATGTCGCCGGGTTTGTTGTGTCTGGCGGCGGCTGGGTGACGGTTGGCCTGTGACGGGGCTGGAGCGGATGGATTCTCAGCTGCTGGTGAAACCAGCGTTGGTGTTGTAGTCAGAACACAAGGATTACAAAGCTGCCTTTGCTAGTGTAACCAAGAAGAAATCCTCCCCTTCTGAATTATTCGCTCTCATTTTAGTCGATCTCTTGCCATGTGACTTATATTCTCTCTCTCTCTCTCTCTCTCTCTCTCTCTCTCTCTCTCTCTCTCTCTCTCTCTCTCTCTCTCTCTCTCTCTCTCTCTCTCTCTCTCTCTCCCTCTCCCTCTTCTGTCTTGCTTCCCCTCTAGCTCCCTGTATCTCCTGTTGTCACCAGGCCATTCCTCTCCTCTAGCCCCGCTGGGCTGGACGCTGGCTGGCATAGTTGTCTTCAAGAGGTCAGTTTTGGGAGCAGCCAGATTGTCAGCACCCACCAATGCCTCTCTACTCCCTGT
>JAWQFJ010003897.1:0-17500 GCA_034096865.1 Theodoxus fluviatilis
CTGTTATGTCTGCACCACCATCGACCATATGAAGTAACACACAAGTATAGGATACATATATCTCCGTACATCGTGCAGAATTGACCTTCTTGGCCATTCTCATGAGACTGAACGAGTTTTCGTTGACTCGGACACGAGCGCGGGTCCAGGTTTGTTGATACAATCTCGCTGTGTTGCCTTTAAGAAAACAAAGGAGAGTAGAGTAACCTATGGGGTGATCATCTTGTACGCCAGATCACCTGCCGACTCAACCCAACCCTCCCGATGGTTCGCGTCGTCTCGGGTTGCTATGTGCCTGGGATGACGTGTATGCTGCCAGTCTCTGTGGCAATGACCTTCCCGTCGTCACTCTGTCACCCTCAGGAGACCAGCTATCACGAGATCGACTTGTTTGTTTTCCTGCGGTTACCGTTTCCGTAGCGACAGCGTATGCAAGATCATCGAACGAAATAAAAAGTAGTTTGATAAAATTCTGTTAACATCTGCAAAGTTTTAGTCTTATCTTCTAGCAGACATTACTGTTGTAACTAGTCATCTCTGACCCTGATTTGCCTCAGAATGGCTTTAATTTTCCGCGGGGATAAAGAGACGTGAAGCAAAAACGTGTACATTTCGGCAGATTTGGCTTTGTAATGTTCTAAATAAAACTTGACGACTGTCTAATTATTGGCATTGAGTTTACAAATCAAATCCTCCTTCTCATATGGGAGATCTTCGAGAAATGTTTTCATTGATAATCAAAATTTATCTCCGTTTTTTTCTCTCGTCCTATCACATGCTGGTGAAATTTGCCTCTGTCCACATTGAATTGTTTAGGCCCTGCGTGTAATTGATTTCTTTCCTGGCATCAAGACTTAGCATAACGCTTCTGTTCGTGTGTGAGAGGATCAGGAGACTGGTCCATTTTGCAATTGAAAGCCTACAATGTATTTGACCTGTCCAAAAACACGCTGGGTACAGTTGCCCTTGTCCACATTAAACTTGGCTGGGTCTTGTGGGGTTGTTTGTTGTTGTTGTTTTGGTCGTCTTTGCTCGTCTGACCGACTGTTGTTCTTCCTTTCTTATTTTCTTCACACCATGCATCTTTTGTGAGTGGGGATTTTTTTTTAATGCTGTGTTTCATTTTCTACAGACGACAAAAAAAAATGTTCATGCTGTATAAAAAATTACACCACGACGACAGTTAAATGTTGACTGTGCTGACGGGTATTGAATCCCTTCTTTTCGTGCTGTGGCCGATTGTATGAAGCCACCGCTTGCAGATAATTGTATCAGGCCGACTGTTATGTCCTGTACAAGGTACAATCTTACACGACGTGTCTGCCTGCCAGATAGTTGTATCAGGCCGACTGTTATGTCATGTACAAGGTACAATCTTACACGACGTGTCTGCCTGCCAGATAGTTGTATCAGGCCGACTGTTATGTCATGTACAAGGTACAATCTTACACGACGTGTCTGCCTGCCAGATAGTTGTATCAGGCCGACTGTTATGTCATGTACAAGGTACAATCTTACACGACGTGTCTGCCTGCCAGATAATTGTATCAGGCCGACTGTTATGTCCTGTACAAGGTACAATCTTACACGACGTGTCTGCCTGCGTTCAAACAATGTGCTGAAAGGCTGATAGGCCGTAAAACTCCATCCATCCATCCATCTCCGCCCACACCCACCTCTCTCTCTCTCTCTCTCTCTCTCTCTCTCTCTCTCTCTCTCTCTCTCTCACACACACACACACACACACACACACACACATAACACACACAGAAACACACACATACATACATACACAAACACACACATACACAAACACACACACGTGCGCAGACACACACACACACACACACACACACATACACAAACACACACACGTACGCAGACACACACACGTACACAGACACACACACGTACGCAGACACACACACATACACAGACACACACACGTACACAGACACACATACACATACAAAGAAAGTCAACTAAAGCTTCAGGCCCCACTTTCAACGCAATCTTTGATCAAGTGCGTTAGAACTTAGTGCAGGATTCTTTCCATGATCTTTGTCACTAAAACCAAAAACACCCAACAAGGTTTAGATTCTCATCGCTTTTTAAAACAACGACAACAAATGTGACACCACGTATTTAAAGCAACACAACGAATAAAACTAAAATTTCGACTAAAGATATCTTCATCAGAGACATTGAACAAAACGCGAGCCTAATGAATGACGGGAAAAAGCTCTTCAGAGCTCAGAACAGTCAAATTTAGAGGCAAACTTATAATTTGCATATCAGTGCAAAATCCGAAAGATAGGATGGTGCTGGATGAAATCCCATCCACTAATGGGCACACTAGTGAACGTCCGAGGAAAGGGGTGCGATGTTGATCGTTTAATTCGCAGTGACTCCCACACAGAATGACAACCAAATAGTATGTGCTCACTAGCTGACGTACGCAATCTTGGACGGTTGTTCTGCCCAAAGAATGACAATAAAGTGTGAATACTTGACAAACTGGTGTGCACAATGCGCTTTCATCTGAATTGGGTTACGATAAATATCATATTTGCAGCAGTCGTCAAGGCGATTCGGCTCTGTTTCGAGGATAAACACCCATGTAAAAACGCAGCCAATCAGAAGCCGTGGCACGCCAGCGGAGCGGGGTCCGCACCCCTTTCCTCGGACGAGTCCATTAGTGTGGCCCATTAGTGAAAGGGATTCCCAGATCTGAAAGAACTTTTTTTTTCTTCAGTAGTGGATTAGTTTACATAGTGCAATGCGGGCAGATTGGCTGAGTTGCGTGCAAGCACTAAATTCGGAATGGGTACAAAAGACAGTTGTTGTAAAGTGCTGGAAAATGCGAGATCATTCCAGCTTTGATGCGAGTCACCTCGACTATGCCGTTGCTTAGTTACGTCACGTTGTCAGGGCGGAACTGCGTTTGACGAGTCACGTGACGTCGCTTTCCTGTTGATTCTGGCTAGTTCACTGCATGTGTCGTGCATTTTGGAGAAATCTAGAAGCCAGCCAGACCTCAACTAAATGTAGTTTATTAAGCAACCAGCCATGCCTTTAGAATATTACTGTGTTGGTGGGAGGAGTGAACAGTTTTCAAGTTGGGCGCCAAGCTTGTGCTGACTGTGTGAGAGACTTTGAACCCAGAGAATTGTGCTGACGGTGCCAGACTTTGAGTGGGACGAAAATGCGCCAATTTTCTCTTCTTTTCTATTGGTCCAGAGGAAGAGAACTTTTAAGACATTAAGTGGTAAGAAGTTGTGGAGTCAGCAGGCGCCAAACATCCCCTTCTTCCCATTGGTGAATTTCTGAGACTTTCAATCGAGACGTGGAAGAAGATATAAATACAGGCAGCAGTCTGCTAGCGTGGACTGGCGTGTTTGCCCCTCTCCCCGGGAGCACTGAAAGAATACAACATAGTATCAATTAAGACCAGTCTGACCTAGGGGCAAGGACAGGGAATGGCTTCCCTCCTCACCCCACCCCTACAACTAACCGCCTCCAGCCCCCCCCCCCCTGGATGGAGGAGAAGGGGGCAGCCGCTCGCTGACAAGCTATAACCGGAGCGGAGATGACCATCTCCTGACCCCGCCACCAGACCGGCCGAGAGGAGAGATGAGGCCAGTTCAACCTCCCCTCTGCAGGACCCCACCAATGCCTCCGACGACACCCCTTCGATGCTCCCAAACAACCCCCTTCTGGAGCAGCCACGGGGTCAGCTGCCGTGACCCCCTTTGCCCGGACAACCACAGGGTCATGCTGCCCTGACCCCCTTCAGCACGGACAACCACAGGGTCGCGCCGCTCTGACACCCTTCATCATTCCTCCACAGAACGGACTCAGTGAACTCAGATAAGTTTTTACCATGATATAGAAAAGGCTGGCTGGCTAAAAGAACTAGTATTGAACAAAGAAGTTTTTATTATTATTCATGCACGTTGACTTACTGATCATTGTTCTATCACTTCAAGTATTATTAAAGTCATTTTTGTATTTGACCTCTGCATTCATCTTCTCTGTTGTCTTGTCCAGTCTTGACAGCGAGAAAGGTGAGTGAATGTTGCAAGACAGCCGTGCGGTTACCCCTAGACATCCTCTTCATTAATAACAAGAGCACGGGCTTGTAACACACTGTGAAAGGTATATAAGCGGCATATGTATGTATGTATGTATTTTCATTTTTACTGCGCCATAATCACGATAAACATGCTCATGGCGCGACAAGTCGAAATAAAAAAGTTTTGAGGCCAGTTTTAAATGCGGCCAAGGATGGACTAGCCCTCAGACCCTCAGGAAGTTGGTTCCAGAGTCTCGGTCCAACAACGCTGAAGGAGCGGTCACCGAAGCTCCGTAACCTTGTTTGTGGGACAATCAAGAGTCTTCTTTTTGAGGAACGGAGATTCCTTGTGGGGTTGTGAGGTCTAAGGAGTTCTCCGAGGTAGGTTGGGGCTTCACCAGTTTCACACTTTAACACGATGGAGATATGCGTGAGCGCGTGAGAGAAGACGTGAGAGAGCGCAAAAAGAAGGTAGTTGCTTAGGTTATTGGGTGCTTCGATCAAAATTCATTTCCATCGGCGAAGAACAGGATATTGCAATACCAACTGAAAAGGAACACTCAGCAGAATGTTCGATTGGTTTACCACGCCTACCGGTCTAGAACTTCCAAACCCAGAAAGATGTGAAAAATTGGATTCCTGTAACAGAAGCTGTATGTTCTGATGTGACGGACAAAGACTTGTAAATTTACCGTAGGCTATATTTTGGACTACAAGGCCCTTCTTTTATAAGGAACACCTTCTTTAAAAGCAGCAGCAGCAACAACAACAAAAAGAACAAAAAACAAAACTCTATTTCACCCATGTATAAGACGCCATAGTTGCTCCTTAAAATGTTCTCTTCTTTTACTTCCACTGATGTTTAGCCTCCATTGGGTGGAGGGTTAGAAAGGACCCACCGCGTTTCCCTATGCGATTCGTACGAGGCGAACAATCTGGGACATCGTAACTTACTTGTGCATGCTTACTTGTAACTATTCTAGTGATTTTTGTGCTCAATTTTTAATGGCCTCACAATTACATAGCCTACACGGTCGATAGGCCGTAAAACCCCATCCACCCAGCCATCCATCCCAGGGGCGGACGAGGGGGGTTGGGTTTCCGGGGTTTCCGGAAACACACACACACACACACACACACACACACACACACACACACACACACACACACACACACACACACACACACACCAACAGAAAAATAAAAAAATAAAAAAACTTTTAAAAAACACAATTTTTATTAGTAACAAAATGTGCTGCCTGAAAGTGGTAATGATGACTATCAGAATGCGTCCGATTGGAATATTTTGCCCCCCCCCCCCCCTCTCACGTTTCGGCTGAGGTTCAAGCACAACTAAATGGTCGTTCTCCTGCCTTCCCCCCCCCCCCCCCCCCGCCCCCCACCCCCACCCCCACCCCCCAGTCTCACGTTTCGGCTGAGCTCGAAGCGCTCCAATAGGGTCGTTATTCGGAAACCCCCGCCCCCTTCCCCCGCCCCCTTCCCCCGCTTTCACGTTTCGGATGAGCACTGAAAACACCCCCCCACCCCCCCACCCCCCCCCCCCACCCCGCTATCACGTTTCGGTTGAGTCCTTTAACCCCACCCCACCCCCGCTCTTTAAAAAGTTTGGAAACCCCCCCCTAAAATGAACTGATCCGCGCCTGCATCCATCCACCCATCCACTGATGTTTCAACCACTTTCGACACCACTCGACATATGGTATCTTCACCAGCACCTGTTTTGGAAACTAACTGCACACGTTCAGTTGTCTACACCATTCACCATTGGCAAGGACTGTTGGTCAAGTCGATGCTAGCGCTGATGCAGGCAAACTGGTTTCGATGTGGCAGTCGTCACTCGTTGACGGATTGCAAACACAACACGTCATTTTCCTGTCGAGACGCGACAATGAAGGTCCCCGACTATACGTAACGAGCGTCGTTGCCATGGTAGTGGTCAATATGGCCGTGCAACACAAAAGGACCAGTAACTCCCGTTGTGTTGACGATATTGGCCCAAATGTATCGTAGTTTAGTGTAAATACATGCTTCCTACGGGTGCCGCTACGAACAGGCCAGGTGTCACGCACGCCAATGAGCCCCAATGGACATTATTCACGAGAGATACTTCCGGTTTTCAAATCGAGGCAGACTGGGCAAACATCATGGCGTCTTCTATGGCCAGCACCAGTACCAGTACATGGAGTGGAAATCTCCTTCATGTGCCTTCATTCTCGCATGGAAATGTTGAAATATGGGCAAGTGATGTTGTTTTTCTTGTTTATAGCTGGGAAACTGCAATGTTTACACCAGGAAGCAAGAGCATTCCATCACTTCGCACGACCTAACATAGTAACAACCTCTACTCATGAGAAACCTATTGTGATTGGTCCAAAAATATAAATCAGCCAATGGTAGAGAGCCATGTATAGAGTCTTGATCACACCGGACATGTTGATGTCGGCATGGCAGACGATGCAAGCCCAGCTGGCAGTAGTCGCTTATCTCGCAGTTTTTACTAAAAATTAAGTATATGATCAGATATAACAAACTATCTGCAAAGACAGCCCATGGTTATATTAGCGTAATAAATTAACATATAGGCTTACTGACCTTATTTCAGAAACACCAGTCATAATGATCAACACTACAGATCGAGATCTACAAGAGAGAACGGTAACCTGTTTTACCTTCGATGTCATGCACAACTCCTTTGATGAACTTTTCGTATCCTTTCCCTTTCTTTCTACTGGGTATGTAGTAGTAGTAGTAGTAGTAGTAGTAGTAGTAGTAGTAGTAGTAGTAGTAGTAGTAGTAGTAGTAGTAGTAGTAGTAGTAGTAGTAGTAGTAGTAGTAGTAGTAGTAGTAGTAGTAGTAGTAGTAGATGAGAGGCTAGATGTAGGCGGTGAAGCTTTTTGAACGCCCCATCGTAATGTGTTGCGTTATATAACATAAGGTCTTAGAACAATTTTCATATTGCGACAGTGTCACTCATCATAGCTTCTAGATAACGATATGAATGTAAGATCCTTGTCCAGTTGTTTTTTGAAATCGCTAGTAGTCGGTGCAGTCTTGAGCTGAAACGGAAGGTTATTCCACAGGTTAGCAACATGATTACTGAAACAATACTTTCTTAGGTTTGTATTACTACGTTGAACAAACACTTTTCCGTCTGCATTTCTCGTACTGGTACAACTTGGTGACGTAAAGAAGTCGCTCCACTCCACGTCTGCGAGATTATTGTATGATTAATAAGTCTCTATTAGGTCACCACGAATCCGTCTTCCTTTTAGTGAGTGCAGATTCAAATACTCTAAGCGCTCGCTGTAAGACATCTCCCGACATTCACTCAACAACTTGGTAGCCCTGCGCTGGACTCGCTCCACAGCCTCTGACTGTTTTTTTTAATGTGGGTACCAACATCACTTGCGAGAATGGAGGCACATGCAGGAGATTTCCACTCCATGTACTGGTACTGGTGCTGGCCATAGAAGACGCCATGATGTTTGCCCAGTTAACCTCGTTTTCGATTTCAAAATGGCCGCTGCGTGAATAACGTCTATATTCCGCTATTCTTGCAAACACTCCTTTCATAGACAATTCGATGGAGTTGCATTAATGGATTAATCAGCTATTTATTCAATTGAGTTGAGTCTATCGAATTTCTTTTCAGCGTGCTGCAAAATTTTGTCGGAGAAGTAGTCAGCTCCCTCCGAATTACAATTATGTGTGATCCATTGCGCAGCTCTGTTAATTGAATCCGACCACCAAAAATTCGAAAGGTTTTGACCTCATTACGTCGCTGCAAATGATCATTCATTGCTTTGTTCTCCATAGACCTTCCTCAAAGAATATCCTATACCCTATTCATAGGCCATTTCTAATTTATTTTGGTAACAAAGGTAACTCATTACTTTGAATCTGCATTCTTGATAATTGTGTGCGCAATTCGGACATTTTGTGAATTTTTTTTACAAATAACAGATTCGGGAAAACGACTATATGCTGTTTGAGGAAACAATTAGCCTCGTTGTTTAAGGTATGAAGGGAGAGAAGAAGAAAAGTTTGCTTAGATTCAGTTATCATCGGTTCTGGCATATTCGGTACAATGAAAATATATGGGGGCACGATGACAGCCTGTCGATTATTTCGACCGTTTTGTTTTGATTTTATCATTATGTTGTTGAGTGTCACCGAAGATCTTTGTTGAAGTTGGTTTTTAACTTTTTGTATAATTCGATCATCTTATCTCTAAGAAATGTGAGCCAACTCAGTAGGCGAAAAGAGTGCTAAAAAGAGAGCAAATTTGAATGAGAAAGATCAGATAGTTGTAGGCGCTTGATGCCATAACCTGAAGGCGGTGAGCTTTGTTAGTTTTGTACAATGTAGTCGTTTCATTCCCTTACTGAACCTGATGAAATATCCCGTGATATTAATTCATTTCTCGTCATGTTTTTGAGCTTACGTGTATTCCAACTCATACTTTTCAAGGATTCTATTGCAAACAAAAATGTTTATTCTTCAAACACTTTGATAATAATCTCAAGAAGAAGAAGAACAAAGAAGAAAGAAGAGGAAAGAAGAAGAAAGAAGAAGAAATAAGAACAAAGAAGAAGGAAGAAGAAGAAAAAGTAAGAAGGAAGAAGAAGGAAGAAGAAGAAAGAAGAAGAAGAAGAAGAAGAAGAAGAAGAAGAAGAAGAAGAAGAAGAAGAAGAAGAAGAAGAAGAAGAAGAAGAAGAAGAAAGAAGAAGAAAGAAGAAGAAGAAGAAGAAGAAGAAGAAAGAAGATGAAAGAAGAAAGAAAGAAGAAAGAAGAAGAAAGAAGAAGAAGGAAGAAGGAGAAAGAAGAAGGAAGAAAGAAGAAGGAAGAAGAAGAAGAAGAAAGGAAGAAAAAGAAGAAGGAAGAAGAAAAGAAGAACGGAAGAAGAAGAAGAGAAGAAGAAGAAGAAGAAGAAGAAGAAGAAGAAGAAGAAGAAGAAGAAGAAGAAAAGAAGAAGAAGAGAAGAAGAGAAGAAGAGAAGGAGGAGGAGGAGGAGGAGGAGGAGGAGGAGGAGGAGGAGGAGGAAGAAGAAGAAGAAGAAGAAAGAAGAAAGAAGAAAGAAGAAAGAAGAAAGAAGAAAGAAGAAGAAGAAAGAAGAAGAAGAAGAAGAAGAAGAAGAAGAAGAAGAAGAAGAAGAAGAAGAAGAAGAAGAAGAAGAAGAAGAAGAAGAAGAAGAAGAAGAAGAAGAAGAAGAAGAAGAAGAAGAAGAAGAAGAAGATGATGATGATGATGATGATGATGATGATGATGATGATGATGATGATGATGATGATGATGATGATGATGATGGTGATGATGATTGACTGATGGATGACGATGAGGGTGATGGATGTGGGTAATGGATGAGGGTGATGAATGAGGACTATGGATGAGGATGAGGATGATGGATGAGAATGATGGATGAGAATGATAAAGGAAGAAGAGTAGGAAACGTTTTTGTTGTTGTTGTTGTTGTTGTTGTTGTTGATGATGATGATGATGATGATGATGATGATGATGATGATGATGATGATGATGATGATGATGATGATGATGATGATGATGATGACCGCGACCACCACGACAAAGAGGACAAAGAAGAGGTCAACCATCCATTACGTGAAACCCGGACACAAGTTCGATCTACATACGGAAATCGATGATGCCTTGATGGCAACTGCAGTTGCCGACAGTTCGAATGTCCTGTCTAGACCGCTAAGAAGATCACAGTCGGCAACATGCCACGTAGAAACTGATCGAAAACGGAAGCCTGGCTTGTTGACTGCTTTGGAGACCGTGCATGCGTAAGTCCTGCAACCTTCAGTCTCTCACTGATGTGTATCTATTTTCATTGTTAGTCGCTCCGTTCTTCTACGTGATGCTATCATCACCATGCTTTGGTAGTATTCTACATTTGAGATGCTGTTCTTCACTATGCTATACTATGCAATGCTATGCAATGCTGTGCAATGCTATGCTTTGTTATGCTTTGCTTTGCTATGCTATGCTATGCTATGCTATGCTATGCTATGCTATGCTATGCTATGCTATACTATGCAATGCTATGCTTTGCTATGCTTTGCTTTGCTATGCTATGCTATGCTATGCTATACTATACTATGCTATGATATGCTATGCTATGGAGCAACTAGGCACGTCATAGCATGAAGCGCACGAAATATTTCATGAAGAGCCACCATCCTATACGCGCAGGTCAGGCTACCGTTAAGGTGATTCACCCAGTTGCTACGGAGGCACAGCGCTTGTTATCAACTTTATTCGATATATCGTTTTCAAGGTCTACCTTAAATGCAAGGTTGCACTTACGTGCGATGTTGCTCTTCCCGTTAACTCGTCTTTTACCACAAAGCCAAGCTTCATCGTCAAACTGCAGAAATATCGCGTTCCGATCGTAGCGAGTACAAAAAGCTCAAGTAAAACTTTATTTTTCTTTCTTATGGTGGTGGACTTTCGCAAGAGAAAAGAGTGCAGCCGATGTTTCGAGCTGTAGGCTCTTTGTCAAAGATCTTGACTTGACAGAAGGCTACGACACGACACGTTGGCTACCTTATTCTTTTGCGAACGTCCACCACACAGAGAACTACATGCGGCTGGAGCCCCTCGATGCCCCCCTCGTCAGCTGGATCCCTTGGCTGTGGAGCTTTGGGGACCTGCTCCAGTAGCTCAGCAAGGGGCGGCCCCAAGCAGTCATATCGGCCACCGGGGGGAATCGGATCACTGGTCAGTCAACTTGACCTTTCCCTGGTATGCCAGATCCACAGGTTTCCCCGTGACCTTACCGACCTCATGAGACCTGGACCCCAGTCCTCGTCGGAACGAGTGTGTGACCCTGCCACAAAACCTTGGCATCCAGCCTCCACGCGTTGTTGGACAACCCCACCCTCTAGGCTGGCAGTGGTCCTCTTAATCAGCACATCCTCCGACATTCACTCGACAACTTGGTAGCCCGGCCTGCGCTGGACTGGATAGTCGATGTGGTGGTTCATTTTTTCGCATTGATCTGAAGCACCGAGCTGTCACCTCCACCGTTGAATCCTCTTGCTCATAGATCCTAATATCGTCTAAATAACATGAGTAGTATTTATTAATACCCCTATCTATCACAGTGTGAGAAATCTTCTCACTGTCTGGCAAAAATGATACACAAATGCTGTCCGGAATACCACGCAACGAGTCAGTCGGCGTTCTCGCTGATGCCATTTTGCGGCCTGCTTGTGAGACCACGCGATTTCCCGCGAGAAAGGGGTGTGTCGTGGATGGGTTAATATTTCGCCCGTGAACCCTGGCTGGGTTGCTTTTCCAGGAAAAATGTCAACTCCGCCAGGAAAATGGCATAAAAATAATGGTATCCACCGCTACATCCCCCCCTCCCCCCCCCTCCCCCCCCTCCCCCCCCTCCCCCCCCCCCCTCCCCCCCCCTCCCCCCCTCCCCCCCCCCCCCCCGTTACAGTGCTAAGGCTTTCCTGTAGTCATTTTGATCTCCTACTTGCGTGCCGATCGGTTTCTGCAGAGAACTGATATATTAACGACGACTGGTCGATTTCCGTTTGATCCAAAATAGTTCTCTTCTCCAGTTGTCGTAGAATGCATCTGCATTTACGGTCGAAGTTGGACAAAGTGAGCGAACTGTGCACCACAAAATATGCAAGAAGTGCCGAGTAGGCTTGCAGTCGGTGTCACCAAACCTTCGTCTGGAAACATTAAATGGAATGAGAACTTCAGATCCTTATTAGAGGGACACGTTATTCAAAGAAGGATATTCATATTGGCTGATTTAATGTGTTTGGTTTTGTTCGTTCGTTCGTTTGTTTTTTAAATCTAAAAGATGTCGCTATAACACACCAGTGGATGTGAGATCATCAGTTTTGGGGTCTTGGCAACTAACCCCAAACAAGGAAGGCTATCCATCATACTCCAAGCTTTTTTTCTTTTCTTTTTTCCGAAATGTTCCTTCTCGTTGTCAAAGCTCGCAGTTTTAGTCATCTGAACTAGGCAAATGTGTCAGTCTTTGACACAGCATATGCTTTTCATGTCAAATAATAAACGGAAAAGAATAATTTCGAATGAACATAAAGATAATATTTCGTTATTCTAGAATGGAGTAGGCCCCGAAAGTCCAGCTGATGACGGAAAGCACCGAGTGGCAACGGCCGTATCTTACTCCTGCAGGGGCGCGTTGCCTACGCTAGGAACCGTGCAAGATCTTGCGAGGAATAGGCTGGTGTCAGCAAGATGGACACAGATGTAACGGCAGCCTAGTGTTGACATATGTTGACGCCGACCTAAATCTTGCAAAACCTCGCGTCTACGCAACGCGGCCGAGATTTCACAAACATTGGATTTCCAATGGCAAGAGCAGCTCAGCAAGGGAGAGAATCCAAACAGCATCTTCAATCTTCCACTGAGCTGTGATACTCCAACCTGACCTTCACTCACGTTTTTATGCGTAACTAATTACAAAAACAGTTTTAAGCGTGGCCTGTTGGTTAACGTCGCTTTTTTGTGCAAGGACCTTTGATGATATTTTATTAAACAGCATGTGAACACACTCGAGATTTTCATGGGCATTTGCAACTTTTAAGTCATAGTTGCAAAACAATTTTCATATGAATGTGTCCACTGTACTGAATGCCCAGCTTGAACTAGAACCCAAAAGACAGACATTACGTGTTGGGCATAAAGACACGGACATTGTCATCGAACGAACGAACACAAAGAAAAAACAACCGAAGAATGATCGAACAAAGAAAAGAAATACCTGTAATGTCTTCGTTGGGACCTCGGGAAATTATAAAGAAAATTAATGAGCAAACATTGAAGAAGATAATAATACTGTGACATTGTTATCGTTAGGAGGGGATGATTACACTATCAAAGTGTGAAGCTTTTGGCAACTTTTCACCTCCTCTCTCGTCTTTTCTCGTTCTCTCGGTTCTGTGTGGCCCTGTGCAGAAAAGTTGTGCTTCGCGCACACATCCCTAAAAACAAAAGTTTGTCTCAATTTTACTCGCATTTTCCCCCCATGTGTCAACATCCCTGTCATTCATTTTTCGATAATTCCGTAGGCGAAACATGCCAATACTCAAGAGACGAATGATTTAGTACATGCATTTCTCCTCGGATTACCTTATCTTGTTCGATCGGATTTGCATAGGAAAGTGCTCGCGCGCAACGTAAGACAAACGCGATTTTTATGCCCTGATGATTAAGTTTCGAACTAAGATCGTTTCAGTTCCCCTGTGCACTGTACTTATCGATAGAGGATGTCAGCAGTTAACTCGTCTGACCGCCTCACCAACAGGCAGACGGCAGGCAAACTCCATCGACCAGGTAATCTGTGTCAACACAGCCATTATCTCCCTCGACATGATCGCTATCAGGCCGCCGTTAGATGGCGCTGCAATGTAGAAGCAGAACGCTTTCGTCTCCACGACACCCGCGCTATGATGTTTTTCCTCGCGTAGACGAAATAAATGAGCAACCGCGTGTTTCCCTCTCTTTGTTGTCTCTGCCGAGTGTATACCTACCCAAAATATTGTGTCTATCGGACGCATCCAACCACAGTTTACCTTCTCCTTTCCACACATTTACTAATTTATCCCCTTGACAACAGGATAAGTTTGGATGCAGGTGCAATCTTTTTATCCATCGACGGATTCTCCTAGTGGTTTAAGGATTTCGTCCTTGAGCGGGGGTCCAATAATGTTTGTGGCTAGCTGCGCCAGAAGCTCATGGAAGTGACTCGACTGAATCGCTGTAGTATTCTTGGTGCTGGCAGCTTGGAAAGTTTCTCGTGATACAGAGCTATTTCGAAGAAACTACAAGGAAACACAACATCAAGACTGACCGACATATTTATCTACAAACCAAACCAATAAATACATGTATGTATTGCTGAAACATCGTCAGAAAACCAAAGGTTCATAGGATTCATATTGCTCTGAATTCCCTCGTTAAGACAAATTCTGGAGATGACGAGAAGTGTTATCACCCCCGCCCCCACCCCAATCCCCCTAAAAAATATGAAAGTAGAAATACAGTTGTTCAACAAAATAAAATCCTGTTTCGTATTTGTGACATTTGGATGTCGAAAGAGCAGTGCTGTAAGTAATTATTCCCACTTGATATTCTGACAAGGACATCAACTACTTCGACTTGAAACTTGAAATTCGGGAATCAAGAGAAAAGTGCACATCCCTTGTGTTTACATCAGTAGAGTCGCCTTAATTCACGATAAGTGATTGTCTGATGGCTGTGTGTTGTACACCATGCTTTTATTATCACTATGGTTTATTTCAATTCTTTTGTAACTCTATCAACAAACCGACCAAGCAACCAACAACCAACCAACAGACCGACCGACCAACCAACCAAAGCAACCCAACCAACCAAACCAACCAAACCAACCAAACCAACCAAACCAACTAAACCCACCAACCAAACTCACCAACCCACCCACCCACCAACCAAACTCAACCCAACCCAGCCCAACCCAACCCAACCCAACCCAACCCAACCCAACCCAACCCAACCCACCAACCAGTCAGCCAGCCAGCCAGCCAACCAACCAACCAACCAACCAACCGAAAAAAACCTCCTTCACTTTCATATGTTAAAGAAGAGAATGAAAGAAACAATGAAGGACGTTCAATTTTCAATTGCAAATCATACAGACTGATTCGTGCACAGAAGAGCAGTCGCAAGCTCATGCTTGAAAACTCGAGTGATGACACAGACGACAACATGGCGGGGAAAAGACAAGATCGACTACGAAGGTGCAGCATACACTTAAAAACCTAACGAGCTTGGTAACGATCGGACCCCAACCAAAACTCGCTCATCTTGGCGTGTTGAACTGTCTGCAAACAGACAGTTCCAGGGCGGCGACCGCACGGTGTTTTCGCTCCAACCAGGTGAGATGTTCAGCCTGCATCAGTTTAATTGCATCCTTGATGAGAGCAAAGATCGGCCAATGCAGGCAGACCTTTGGCTGTTTGTGCGACCGCTTCAAGTCCATTGCCCGTGATATGCTTCTAATGTGCCGGGTCTTTGCAGGACGCCTCCGAGGTAATGGCCTGGTTGCCATTGTTTCTGACTGACGCATGTTTGCTAGTGCGTTACGACCGCCACCGTTGAACTTGAAGACAAGGAACTTTCTTCTTTTTCTTCGAGGTGATGGCGGAGGTTCGTGGCAGGGGTATCAACGGCAATGTTTTAATTGCCCCAGGGGAATCTGACACCAACCACAGGTTTTCCTCCTCCTCCTCCTCCCTCCTCCTCCTCCTCCTCCTCCTCCTCCTCCTCCTCCTCCTCCTCCTCCTCCTCCTCCTCCTCCTCCTCCTCCTCCTCCTCCTCCTCCTCCTCCCTCCTCCTCCTCCTCCTCCTCCTCCCTCCTCCTCCTCCTCCTCCTCCTCCTCCTCCTCCTCCTCCTCCTCCTCCTCCTCCTCCTCCTCCTCCTCCTCCTCCTCCTCCTCCCTCCCTCCCTCCTCCTCCTCCTCCTCCTCCTCCTCCTCCTCCTCCTCCTCCTCCTCCTCCTCCTCCTCCTCCTTCTCCTCCTCCTTGCTCCTCCTTGCTCCTCCTCCTCCTTCCTCCTCCTCCTCCTTCCTCCTCCTTCCTCCTTCCTCCTCCTTCCTCCTTCCTTCCTCCTTCTTCCTTCCTTCCTCCTTCCTTCCTCCTTCCTTCCTCCTTCCTTCCTCCTTCTTCCTCTTCCTCCTTCTTCCTCCTTATCCTCCTCCTTCCTCCTTATCTTCCTCCTTCCTCCTTATCCTCCTCCTCCTCTCCTTCCTCCTCCTTCCTCCTTATCCTCCTCCTCCTCCTTCTTCTTCTTCTTCTTCTTCTTCTTCTTCTTCTTCTTCTTCTTCTTTTTCTTGCTCCTCCTGCTCCTCCTGCTCCTCCTCCTGTTTCTACAGCCTGAGTGGAAAGGTTGAAGGAGAAAAAAAGACATTTTTAAGTACAAATTGCACCATACCGAAGTGAAAGTCTTTCGTCATCTCCTGAGATTATGTTTGAATCATACATTATATTCTTATGCAAAGAATTTACTCAGAGGGATTAGAACCTGGTACAATGCCCCACACGTATTTACACCGGGTACATGGTTTCCTCACTCTGAAAGCCATATGCCTAAGATGCAAGAAGACCTCATGTATCTATGGAAACATCTTCAAGACGGTGCTTTAAACAACATAAATCGTGACAATTAAGGTAGTAGTACCCAGTAACCAGATTTTTTTGTCAGTTCAATTTTTGGGGTCAGCTTTTCTCACCCAACAGGTTGTACATTTAAAGTCCTGTTTGCCTGTGATGTGTTTGCAAAAATTATGCTAAATAGCTTTCCAATATGGCTGCTGATACAAAACGTTTTTGCCAGTTTTTGAAATATAATACCAGAATAGGAGCAAACGATAAAAACTTGAAATTTTGCACAGAAGTACAGTACATAGGGCAGCATGTCCTGACCCACAATAAAGATAACTACTCTGAGCATTTAATGTTAACACAATTTCACATTTGAAGTTTATTGAATTGAGTCGCTAATTACATATTCAAGATCCTGTAGCTTTGACATACAGGAAAATGCATTTTTGATTATGGGTCATCCCATGAGGTACGCTATACAAACCAAATACGCTAGTTTCAAGGAAGCCAAACTTCAGAATATAGAGATATGATGTCTGAAAACTAACACAAAGTAGTGAAAACCTGGAAAATGACAAAATTGCATTTGAAGTTCTCATACTTCATTGTGACAGCTGACAGTTGGTGTCAATATCCTAATTCTGTACTACAAAATACGTATTTCCCCCAGAAACAAACCATGCAGTCATATTCTACATTGAATGTACTACAAGGTGATATGAAAAACATATTTTAGACCATATATCACAAAAACGACTTTTTAAACACTAGGTTTGAGGACGTGCAGCTTTTAATTTCCCAAGGCTCTCAATTTCACTCAATTAAGATTTGTTTTTGGCCAGAATTACCTTAAATTACTCGAATATGTGATTGTTGTCGAAATCCCGGTCATTTCTCAGGGTCTATGTACCTCCTTATTATGAAATATTTATTTTAAAATATTCTGAAATTGTCCCTCACTTTCTCGAACCTCTCCTGAAGGCTGCTGTTTTTTTTGTGAGTGGTGCAAGAATACAATTAACCTGTATTCGATCCCTCTCCTATGTTCTTCTCGACCACGCTTATGGACACAGTCGAAGTGCAAACAATTTCGACAAAAATGGAGTGACACACTAACGCACACAACTACCAATATGGATAGCGATCGTCTGGTCTAACTTACAAGACTACGTGTCAACATGAGCCGTGAAGATGGACAAAGCTGATAGCTAACATTTAAACGAATACTTTTTCGTCATCCATTACGTT
>JAWQFJ010003897.1:22500-35966 GCA_034096865.1 Theodoxus fluviatilis
GTAATGTCTTTCTCTTGAACGCGCGCTGAGAATCGTCATTCATCGGCCGCTATCCAATCTTATTTCCCGCCATATCCTCAACTCCCTACCCAAACAATTCCTGAGTGTCACGTTTCCTTCGCTTCGATTCCCTTCCTTGTCATCACAGCATTTTTCTCTTCC
Organism: Theodoxus fluviatilis; assembly: GCA_034096865.1. Lineage (NCBI taxonomy): Eukaryota > Metazoa > Mollusca > Gastropoda > Cycloneritida > Neritidae > Theodoxus > Theodoxus fluviatilis. The sequence continues at coordinate 22,663 of JAWQFJ010003897.1, forward strand.
CTCTGTTCAAATCTTGTAGCCTGTTTCCTTTCTCAGTCCACCTTATTCGCCACTCATCCATTGAGTGTCTGAAAGCGACGCAATTTGTTGTAGCCGAATGGAAAACTCAGCAGGAAAAAAACTTTTAATGGACACCATTTATTTTCTCAAACTTAATGAATGTTCGTCCTTCGGTATCGAAGATGACTACGACTTCAGAATCAGGTGGAAGATCTGTGACTGTGGTTACGGAGGTGACTAATAGGGCCAATCCGGGCTCGGAAGAATCGCCTACGTGCACGGTTTCTCGATCTTTAGCGTTACGTAAATGCTTTTTTGTGGTTGTTGTTCTGCAGACAAAAGTTAACTTATTGCTATTTCAACACATTCGTTTCTGTTTCTTTACGTGACCAGTAGTGAAAAGTCCCCCCCCCCCCCCCTCCCCCCCCAAAAAAATCCATTTCATCGATCAAATGAATGAATGCTTGAATGAATGAAGTTTTAAGGCCTATCAACCTTTGGAGAAAATGTCAGGGCAGTGACCACAAAAACAACAAAACTGGTTAGAGCGAGAGCAAGCCATTTACATTTCCATAGTTATTCGTGTTTTACTAAATGCATAGAAAGGAGCGATTGGTCTTTTTTATCCCACACCACGGGGGAAAATCACGTGCGAGATTAATTTCTCAATGTATTTTTGTCTTATCTTTTTCTTAGATAAAGATTTACGCAAACGTGTCTGTAATCTGCGATCGTTCGAGAATTGTCCAGGGCAATTTTGAAGGCAGACATATTCAGATGTTTCTTGCTTCTTAGTTTTTTTCTTATGATGTGATTTTGGCTCGCATGAAAACACTTGTGTTTGTTATCTAAAGATACTTGTGGTTAGTTGGAGATCAGTGATATCTCTCTCTCTTTCTCTCTCTCTCTCTCTCTCTCTCTGTAAGTATGTACATTTGTATGTCTGACTTTTTACCTCCTGAAAGCTGTATATACCACATAATATTTGCAAATACAGCAAAACACGTAGATGTTGTTGTCGTCGTCGTCGTCGTTGTCGTCGTTGTCCTTTTTTGCTGTCATTTCATTGGTGTGAATGTATTCTAGACGATACAAAAGGGGTACTGCACCGTAATAGTGTTGATGATGATGAGGATGTATAATGTATTATCCTTTTTCATCGCCATGTATCCCATTATGAAAACACGTGCATGGCGCGACATCGCAGAGACGGAAAATATTACTTTGGAGGCCAGCTTTGAAAGAGGCCAAACATGAAGATAACATCAGAAAGCCGATTTCATAGTCTTGGTCCCACTACGATGAGCAGGAGGGCCAAAACGCCCTTGCATTTTTCGTCAAGGAAAGTCAGATAGCGCCAGTGGCCTGGGCACCGGCAGCGCCAAACGCTCGTGTCCTTATCAGACCGGGAGGTGGATGAGAAGTCTTTGTCGATCTGGAAGGGAGAGTCAGAGCTCCGAGAGAGATCGCGCACTCCAACCAGCGTCCAGACATAATCATCTGTTCCAGAAAGATGAAGAAGCTTCTCCTTGTTGAGCTGACGGTGCCTTGAGAATCACATATTGCAAGGGCTCATGAGAGGAAGCGGTTGAGGTACGAAATACTCCGTCTGAAATGCTGCGAGGAGGGTTGGGACTGTCAGGTGCTACTAGTCGAAGTGGGGTGTCATAGCGCACTCAACAATCCGGTTTTTTAAGCAGTTGGGTTGCAAGCCCTCACGCTCCAAAAGGGTCATTGGGCAACTCCAGTAGACAGCCGAGGCAGCGTCCTTGTGGATCTGGCACAAGAGCCAATACCCTAGGGTGCCTTCAGTTCAGCTCCAAACCGATACCCACCGGTGGCGTTTGCTGCTTGGGGCCGCCCATGTCCGAGCTACCGGAGTAGGCCCCGAAAGCTCCATGGACATGGGTTCCAGCTGAGGAGGGGGCTATCGTGCGGCGGTTGCCGCATGTGTGTTTCGGTCCCACTACTGAAGGACCGGTCATCGTAGCTTCTCAGTCTTCTCAGCATGGGGTTCCTGGCACTTCCTCCTTCAGCTGGAATCCTGTAACCCTCGTGTCTTTAAGACATGCTCCAGTACTGCTACACCAGTGGCCCTAGGCAGTATCCCTGTGGTATCATTGCTGAGAGGTGTCGACGAATATTTGGAATTTCTGGTCTTCTGAACGCGTTTCTAATCTCTGAATGGCCAGATGTTTCTTGAATTAAGAAGTTTTTAATCATCCTTCATAACTGTTCTGATTTCAGAGCACTGGAGGCAGTCATTCGAGCTTTCAGGCATCCGTGAATGTCTAGCAGGGATAGCCGAGGTTCTGCATGTTGTGTATACCTTGGTGTGAAGGGGCATGAAAGTGATGCTATTAAACATCAGGATTTTCGCCTGCCACTCTCGAAATAGGTCTGGTGTGTCTTTTAGCTCTGCATCAAGTTGCACACACGCTGACAGCATGGCTGTGTATGGAGGGCCCCTGGACACAAGCAGTGGAGGTCACATGGCCAAGACAATCTTTATGGGATGCGTCTCCATCGCCATCATCATCAGCAACGTCATCAACATGGTGGTCCTTAAGCGCTTCACGCAGATCAACAAGGTGAGTGGAACGAAGGAACGATAGAACAAACGAACGAACAAACATAAGAACGAACATATTTTTCAGGAAACCTCTGGACTGTTTTAGATACATTTTCCCACAAAATAAAAAGAAGTAGGTGGAAAATCCGTGACTGGTGGAGACACCGTGTCTGCTTTATACGTCCATCTGTGCATTAAAATAAAAGGCATTGTTTTCCGGTGAGCGTTCAGCCCAAGAGCTACGTTGGAAAGCTTTGTATATATATATATATATATATATATATATATATATATCTTAGGAGTGAATAATGAGTTGGAGAGAGAGAGAGAGAGAGAGAGAGAGAGAGAGAATAATTTGGAGTGAATAATGAGTTGGGGAGAGAGAGAGAGAGAGAGAGAGAGAGAGAGAGAGAGAGAGAGAGAGAGAGAGAGAGAGAGAGAGAGAGAGAGAACTTTGAACTTGAACTTTTTTGAACTTTGAAACTTTATTTGTCGAGGCCTCAGGCCCATAGACAAAACAGGGTTACATACAAACAACAAAATAATCGAAACGCTTGCTATCTTAACAATAACACCAAAAGCAGCCACCTTTACTCGACATCGAGTTAAGCAAGGACAAGTACATCCTAACCACATGGCGACGGAGTTTCCACCCACCAATAGATGGCACAATTTAGCCGACACAACCCATCCAAATAAGCTAAACGACTTCGGACAAGAAACAGAAGCTTCAATTGCCTCACAGTAAACACGTTTCATACATGTGATGGACACAGATACGACAGCACGGTACTGACGCCTCGGTCAGGAGTCCAGCTCATTATAGAATGGGTTACAAACTCGAAACGCAACACGTAACATAAGGCAACTAAAATAAGGCAATTCACACAAGATAAATTTGGCATAGAAGGAACAAACTTGAGAGAGAGAGAGAGAGAGAGAGAGAACGAACAAAACGAACAACGAACAATTGGTTTTATTGTGGGGGCCTCCGGCCCATTACAAATCACAAACAGTTACACAGAATTGTAATGATATGAACAATTCCCAATCTGCTACTGGACAACGGTGACAGTTAGAATTAATAACCAACGCTAGATCGGTGAGTTTTAGTTCTCAAAGAGGTATCTGTGATTGTCTACCATCAGCATTGCCTCTGCTAGTCTTTGGAAAGCTTCATAAAGGTACGTCGCAATGCTTCTAATTGCATAAACATCATCAGTTAAGAAAATGTCAGAAACAGGTTCACTAGTGCCAAGTTGGATAAACGGTAATACATACTTCATTCGGAGATCATATGTAGCTGGACAATGAAATAAAAAATGAATTTCCTCTTCATCTGTCTCCATGCATGATGGGCAAATAATTGGGCGAGCTATTGGACTATATCTATACTTATGTACAAATAAGTTACTTATTCCCATTCTGAAACGCACCCAGGCATCTCTAAATACTTTTTTGTCTAATACATAGAGATATGGCTCTATACCATATTCTGTTTTTACTAATTTGTAGAAGGTATATCTCGTACTTTGCTGTACACAATTTCTCCATTCAGTATTATAGCATTCAAGCAATCTACTTTTCAGCTGCCTCATAAACGGAGTTTCATTTTGAACCATTTGACACTCCCATTCCCTTCTAAACTCATGTTTATTCATTAGCATTTTTATGTCTGTTGCCCAATTATGTTTTGCGTCTACCGCGTTAAGCATGGACATGTATACTTGATAAGGATATCTGTTAGAGTTCATTCTAAGCAATTTAACCCAATATTTGACTGCGCGTATCTGAGCGTTTATGTTTAGTGGATATCTGCCTGCATCACCATAAATCATCACATTTGGCGTTTTAGAGGCAACAATAAGAAACCACTTCAACATGTACATATGGACAGTCTCGATTCGTTTACAGTCATTGGTGCCCCAAATTTCTGATCCGTATAATAGCATTGGCTGTATTTGAGCGTCAAAATTTTTATACAATATATCTGGTGTGACAAAGGTAAGTTTCCTCAAGGTCCTTTGGATTTGGATTGACGCTGATTTGGCTCTGACGACCAGCTCAGATAGCATTGTATTTGTACATAATCTAGTAGAGAAGGTAACTCCAAGATATTTATATTGAGAGACAACCTGTAGGTTACTATCTTCTATCACCCACTTTTCTCTGGCAGCTACGAACCCTCCGTTTAGAAAGATAACCTTTGTTTTATCCGTATTAATCATCAGTCCTTATCTATCAGCGGCGTTCTTAAGTTTATTGATTTGATTCTGCAGACCTATTACGGTATCAGATAAAAGCACAATGTCATCCACAAACAATAACAAAATCAGTTCTGCATCATTTGGTTCTAATTGGACTCCATGTTTTCCCTTTGCAATCACTTCAAAACTAAGGTGTGAAACGAGGAAGGAAAATAATAAAGGGGACATTTTGCAACCCTGTTTAAGTCCCCGGTGACAATTGATGGACCCATATGCCTGACCCTGGCATCTGACACTACATGTCACCGTTTTGCACACTGCCTTTAGCATCTGGAGCATTTTACCCCTGAACCCATGACCTTCCAAAACCTTCCAAAGCGCTCGTCTGTCTACAGTGTCGAACGCCTTTTGGAAGTCAACAAATAAAACATACAATTTCTTGTTTCGGTTGAGGTACCTTCTACACCCAGCTTGCTCCTCACCAATAATACTATTCTCATCTGCCCATGCCTGCCCATATACAAATTTTCTATAGAAATTTCTATAGATTTCTATAGAAATCTATAGAATTCTATAGAAATCTATAGCATTCTATAGAAGTTTCTATAGAATTCTATAGAAATTTCTATAGATTTCTATAGAAGTTTCTATAGAATTCTATAGAAATTTCTATAGATTTCTATAGATTTCTATAGAATTCTATAGAATTCTATAGAAATCTATAGAATTCTATAGAAATTTCTATATAATTTTTTTATATGGGTGCAGTCTAGTATTCAGAATATGTAGGAATGTTTTGATGAAGACACTAGTCAGAGATATCCCTCTATAGTTATCGGGAACAGTTAAGGAACCTTTCTTATGAAAGGGTACTATCAAGGAATGGGACCAAAGGGTAGGAAACAGGCCCTGTTCGAATATGGAATTGAACAAATTTAGGAGGTAGGGCATAAGTATTGGTAGAGAACATTTCAGCATTTCACACACTATACCGTCCATACCCACTGCCTTTTTCTTCTTAAGATGGTTAACGGCATCAGTTATTTCTGAATTCAAGATACTATCATCAGTGACACTGATCGACCTGCAAATGTGTACTTCAGAGTCATTGGCGCTGTTAACGACCGTGAAAACATTCTGAAAATGTTTTACTCAAATATCTGGATCGATACTGGATAATGCATTGTTTCTACGAAGAGATCTAACTTGCTTCCAGAACAACTTGGAATCTCTTACATTACTAATCAAATCATTGGTTACACCTTGTCTATAGTTGTTTTTTTTTTCGTTTTTATTAGCTGCTTATAATAGTTCCTGCACCTGAGGTAAATAGTTCTGTCCTGATCAGAATGAGAGCGAAGGAAGGCACGCAAGCATTTACTGGTTTGCTTTTTAGTTACTGCACATTCTTTGTCAAACCACCTGCAACCTTGCACGTGCAAATAAGGCCTGCAAAGTTTCTGCATGAACTCAGCGGCATTCACAAGACTTTCCGTTAGGCTTACAGTAGCACTGTTCACGTCCACTGTTACATTGTAACCACTCACAGCATCCAAATTATTAAGATTTTCACGTACATTACTCTTGAAAGTTTCTTTCGAATTGTCATTCCATACGATTTTGGTAAAGCAGCTATTCCGTTCTCTCTCACTCAATTCAATAGGGCTATGACATCGGAAGGACAATCTGAGAGACATATGCAGTGATAGTATAGAGTCGCCCATCGTAAATGCCTCAAACTTGTAAACCAGATCCTTAAAAACTATGCAGTAATCAATGGTGCTACAACCTTGGGGAGAAATGAAAGTGTACCCACTTAAGTTTTGTTCGTCCACGCAGCCATTTATGATAGTCAACTCAAAACCCACACGTTGTTCGAGTATTTACTCTCCAAACTCATTCACAGTTTCATCGACAGCAAATCTCGATTCTTGTAATACGTTTGAAAAAAAATGTCACTGAGATTGGCTGCTGGGGGATTTATAGGCGGTTTAGCTTAGGCTACGACAGGGAGGAATCAGCTGGCGGGACTCTTGTGCTAGCCTGAGAGCACAGTGAGGGACGGATGAGCCAGATAGAGAGGCGCGGAATACGGTTGAGTGTTGTGGACAGACGAGGAGTTTGTAGTGTTGCTGGGACTACGGAGTGGACGTGGGAGAAACACAGAGTGGACTTGGGAGTGGTTGGACTGACCGGCTGACTGACGGCGCGGGATACGGTTGAGTGTTGTGGACAGACGAGGAGTTTGCAGTGTTGCTGGGACTACGGAGTGGACGTGGGAGAAACACAGAGTGGACTTGGGAGTGGTTGGAGGGGAAGTTTACCAAGGACAGAGAAGGGGAGTGTTCCCAGGGTGAGACGCGGCTCCGGGTGGAGGCGAGCGGACCGACAGAGTGTGGACGTTCGTCGGGGCAGAGGAGCGACGGCAGGTGGTGGTGACTGGTGGAGACGCCGGGGCCGAGAGAAGGTAGGTGTGTAATGTTTCCTCCATGGAATGAGAGTACGTGTGCGTGTGGCTGGCTGTAGTGGCGACTGCATGGAGCGAGTGCGAGGGTGGCGGCATGAATGGCGAGCGAGCACGTGGCTGCAGGAGTGAGCGCTGGGCGCTGGCTCTGGTACGCTAGCGTGAAGGGCGTGTGAATGGCGTCTGTGTGGAATAATGTTGGGTGCTAGCCTCTGTGTACTCGCGCTGTCCCTCTCTCTCCCTACTCGACATGAGCATGCCCACGGTGAAGAACTTGCGTGCTTTTCGACCATGTGTAACGCGGGTGTACCATGCGGGTTATGGTAGCGTTTATGGGAATGGCGGCAGCCACTACCACAGAGTGGTAAGGGCGGTTCCGACCACACTGGCGTCGTCGCAACTGTGGGTGTGCGGGACATGTTTATTAGGGGGAGGAGTGAGACAGTGAGCTCTCACTCACTTCGTCTTTTTCTGTGTGAGCGTACTGCATTTTTGTAGACACTTGCATTGCTTTTTTGCTATCAGTTATTTTCTTCGCCCTAGACCAGTTTTGTGTACTCTCACGGAGAGTGCCCACTGACTGTTGTAGGTCGTTTATTGTCTTGTTTCTTTTGTAGAAGCTGGCAGTGACGTTTCCAACTGTTATTTTGTTCACGAGCTTCGACAGCTTTGTACCCTGTCGTGTGGGGTGCGGGCTGCCTGTTGCTTGTCTCGTTTTGCTTTGTTTTTTGTGTACAAACGTACATTGCCGCTTCATATACTTTGCTTTTTTCGCCCAAAGTCAGCATGTGCACTGTCTTGGGGGGTGCCAACTGGTTGTAGCGGTCGTTAATTGTCTTGTTTTTTTAGTAGTAACGCGCTATTTTGCCAGTTTTTTCGCCTTGCTGTCGTTATTTTGAGCATGCCTGCTCCAATTCTAAGCATATTTATTTTCTCTCGTCTTCCTTCACGTGGTCTGGCTAGTGAGTGAGTACACTCCGGTCGTTCAATGACGACTAGCTAACCGCAGTCTATGCCTGTCATTCCTATCTTTTTAACAAACAGTAGCGGGTGTAGCGACTCGTGCCTTATTTGGCGGAAAGGAGGTGTAATTGTGACGTCACAGTCCGGTACTAATTACCCTCCGCGACTCGCTACATTCCGCTACGCTTTTTACGAAAAGAAAAACTTGTTATTTTTGCATCTTTCGAGTATTCATGTGAACTATTCTGGAGCGCTCCATGATCGAGGGATGCCTTGGTGGAGCGTGGAACTTTTCACATGAATATTTCGTGCAGCCTGTACCTTTCAATCATTTGATGGGGGGGAGGCATGGGTTCGTTTAGGCAATTTGCCGGGTCACGCACGCTTTGCGCAGGCCTGGGCCCTTAATTGCGAGCCCGGCTAAGTGCTATCAGCTCCTTGTGCAATGGGAGCGGGATAAGCGTGTGTGATATTAGATGTGCAATTAATTTCAGTTGCAAGGGTTTAACGTGTGTTTATGCTTTGTCTTTGCCTTTTAATGTCTTGCTGTTGCATTTTCTCGGTTGTATGCTTCCCCTGCCTTGACATTTGACATGTTGACCTGTGTTTGCTAATGTTGCTTGTTGTAACCTCCCGGTGGTGTATTAATCTTCCCTTGCAGATTGATATTCCCCTGTTTGCTGATTTTTTGAGTGCTTTTTGTATGCTGTGCTTGTATTTAACTGCTTTTGAGTTTGGTATTTGATTGTTTTGAGTTTACCAGCGTTGCTATAACCTTTTAGGGGTTATTTGCGGGTAGTAGCTACGCTTTTTATATGTTGGGCAATGTTTGTGCCCATCGCGCAAAATCCCCCCCGCACTGCTATCTCTCTCTTGCTTGACGGGTTTAGAGTAGTGCGGCTTTCTCATTGGCAGGGTGCTAGCTGACGAGGAGGCTTGGTGATTATAACCAACTGAGTTGGTGGGTATTTTCACCAGCTTTCGGGGGAGTTAGCTCTGCTAAGCAATGGCTCAAGCTGAGGTACGGTCTGAAGCTAAAAAGCGTCTCACACTGGCGGATATCATGACCGCACTGAATACGACGGTTAGGGAGACAAATATCATAGCCGCGCATTTGGTGCGGTCAGATTTGTCAGTGGAGACCTTCTTCAGGTCCTCGGACGTGAGCAAGCGACTGAAGGAGAAAGTGGGTTGGTACGTCCTCAAGTGGCATGGAAAGTGCCTTATAATGGACGAACCCACTTTCGTGGTGTCGCGAACGGGTGAACTCCTGAAGCGCCATGATAGGACACGACAGGCCAAGGGGCTCCCAGCAGCTCCTCCGGCGACTGTGGATCCTACAGGGGCGGGGAACTTCACGAGTCACTCGGCGAAAGGTCTCCGGCAGGAGGACTTCCTGGATAGCGTTCCCCTGAAACAGGAGGACGTGGGAAGTCCGGGGAGGGGGCTGTCTGATTTCTCTGATGGGAGATCAAGGGAGCCCCTGGCCGGAGATAAACAATCAAAGGCTCCCCAGGGGAGCGAGCATCAGGTGGCCCCTAGATCAGATTCTCTGACGGTTGGGGGGTTGCTGGGTACGTTGGTCTCCTCATCGGTTGCGGGGGCTATGGGGCAAGACAATTTGGGGGAGGGGTCGGACTTGGGTTCTTCTGAAGGATCAGAAGTATCTTCATGGGCCCTGGGATCTTCCATTAGCTCATTTAACCCTCGAGGCATCGGTGCCGATGTCATCTCAGACGTTCAGTGGTGCCGTGACCAGGTCACGCAGACCCAGGTTGAGATGAGGGAGGTCTCACGGAGGCTGGCCGATACCACTCAGGGTTTGAATCGCAAGATGTCGGAGTGGGGGGAACGCCAGACCTCACAGACGGAAAGAGTGACCTCGGAGATGGGGCAATTCCGTCAGTTGCTGCAGTCTACCCTTGCAGTGTTGGATGACAGGCCAAGCCGTGCTATGGAGCCCAGGAGGCGTACCGAGCCCGAATCACTGTCCCCAGTTGGAAGAAATTCCAGGTACTCACTGGGGACGCGAGGTGAGGAAGGGCAGGAGCAGACGACGCCTCCTCCCTGGCGCGGCGGGGCTGAAAGCATCCCACGGGAGGAGTCATTCTTGACTCCGGGGCGGGAGGACGTGCAGGGCCCGGAGAGGTTTGCGCACGGTCGTTTCCCCCAGGATACTCTGAGGGGGTCTAGAGCCCCCAGGACAGAGGAAAGGGGAAGGGGGGACCTGCCAAAGCTCCGGACGTATGGGGGAGAAGAGCCGTGGAGGGAATTCCATCTGCAGTTTAAGCAGATGATGTATCTGCGGGGTTGGTCTCAGGAAACGGCGGCAGACCAACTGGTACTCTATCTGAAGGGGGATGCTCTGCGGTGTTACAGCCACATACCAACATACCTGCGCGAGGACCTGGGGGAGGTGGTCAAGGTCATGGAGCAGCGTTTTGGTCAGGTTGTGACTGCAGAGACCCAGAGAGCGCGCCTATACGCCGTCATACAGCGGGACGATGAGACTCTTCTTCAGTATTGTGACCGGGTAAGAGCATTGGCAAACGATTCCTTTCGCTCAGGGGAGGTGTCTTCCAGGTACATCGCTAGGGAGACGGCCAGGAACTTCCTCAATGGGTTAAAGGACCACGAGTTGGCCATGTACGGTCACACAATGAGACTCGATGATCTGAGTCAGCTGATGGCCGAGCTAATTGCTTACCAGGAGAGTAAGCAAAGCCTGAGAACGCGTCCTCGACTTCGCTGTGTGAGCTTCGCCGAAGAGGGGAACGGCAGTGAAGAGGACGTCGTTCGGGTTAGGCAAGCCAGCAAGGCCTACCAACCGAGAGAGCCTCCGGCGTCACCAGTGGTTCCATCTAGCGGAAACGGCCAAATATGCTCTCCGGGGAGGCACATGTCGACGGAAGGAGAGCATCGGCTAACACTGGCGATGGAGGAGATGAAGGCCCTTTTGGAACAGATCGCGGTGGCAGTGTCGTGTCGCGCTGGGCAGCGACCGTCGGACGAGGTACAGCCTGGTACGGGCCCAGTCCTTCCATCGCGGGCCGACGGCACGAGGGCTACCTCCTTGTCACCCTCGAGGGTTCCAAGCAATGCCCAATGCTTCTACTGTCACCAATGGGGGCATTATAGGCGCAGTTGCCCACAACTTGCGCGTTCACGGTCACCCTCACCCCAAGGCAAGTACGGACGGGCTGATTTAAACCCCAAGGGGGGGGTGTGAGCCGTGAGCATGGACCCCCCCTTGGTCAACCGCTCGCGGAGCCACCCCGGTTAATCAGGAACATTTCCGGGAAAAACCTAGTTGTAAGAGCATGTGTGAACGGGGAACCTTTGCTGGCGGTACTGGATACAGCCGCCCAGGTGTCAGTTCTCAGCTCCAAGTGGGCTGGGAAGGAGACTGGTAGCGTTAAAAGGAAGCAGGTATTCTTGCGGGGAGTGGCAGGCAAATTAGTGCCTGCTGAATTGTTGCGGGATGCCTGTATTTCTTTGGGGACGCGGGAGTATCACCGACATATCTATGTAGCCGACATTGCAGAGGATATGCTCCTCGGGTTAGATGTCCTGGAAGAGGGCAGGGCTGTGATAGATCTGGAGTCCCTTACTGTCAAAGTGGGGGGGGAAGTGATTCCAGTGGAGATGGTGCGGGATGAAAGGGGAAATTCTTTCAGTGTGGTATCTCTGGCCACACGGGTAAAAATTCCTGCAGCATCCATTTCTTTTTGCGCGGTGAGGCTGTCTGCTCCAGTAGAGGGCTCATGGCTGATGACACCCCTACGGGATGCTACCCCGTGTATAGTACCAGCGTCGGTCCATGCCACAGTCTCGGGAGAGAACCCTGCAGTATGTGTCATCAACGATACCAAAGTGAACCAGGTTCTAGAGGCTGGGGAAATGATAGGACTGGCGGAGGTAGTGGAGACACTGGACAAGGGGGTGGCGGGGGTGGTACGGCAGGTAAGAGAGACGTCTAATGTCCCTGTACATCTGCAGGGCCTCTACGAAAGGTCCGGGAAAGGGCTGGCTCCTGAGCAGAAAGGGGAGTTGGTTCTTTTGTTGCAGGAGTTTGCAGACGTCTTTGCAGCACATGACTTAGATCTTGGATGTTTTGAAGCTATCCAGCATGAGATTAACACGGAAGATGTACCTCCTATCAGAGATCGGCTGAGACGGACGCCTCAGGGTTTCGAGGGTGAGGAGGAGAAGCATTTGTTGTCCATGCTGGAGGCGGGGGTTATTCAGCCTTCATGCTCCCCGTGGGCGGCGTCTCCGGTGCTAGTACGGAAAAAAGATGGTGGTGTCCGGTGGTGTTTAGACTACAGGAGACTAAACGCGGTCACCAAGAAGGACGCTTTTCCACTGCCTTTGATTTCGGACTGTCTGGATACGTTAGCGGGGAATCAGTTCATGAGCACCCTGGATATGGCTTCAGGGTATTGGCAGATCGAGATCCTTCCGAAGGATCGGGAAAAGACTGCCTTCATTACACGCTTTGGACTCTTTGAGCACAAGCGGATGAGCTTTGGCCTGTGCAATGCACCCAGTACCTTTCAGAGGGCCATTAATTTGGTACTGAGAGGGTTGACCTGGAAGAAAGCCCTAGCTTTCATTGACGACGTGCTGGTCTTGGGAAGAGATTTCCAAGAGCATGTGAGCAATTTGAGAGAAGTTCTGAATCGCTTCCGCAGCTACAACTTGAAGCTCAAACCGTCTAAGTGCCACCTGTTCTGTACTAAGGTAAAGTTCCTGGGTAAGGTGGTTACGGGGAGCTCGGTGGACATAGATCCAAGTAGCAAGGAAACCATCCAGAGCTGGTGTCCTCCGAGGAATACCAGAGAAGTAGAAAGTTTCCTGGGGTTTGTGAACTATCACAGGGAACATATTCCAGGACTTGCGGAAATGGCAGTCCCCCTTTACCAGCTAACTGGCAAAGCGCCTTTTCAGTGGACTGAAGAGCACAGCCGAGCATTCATTCAATTGAAGGAGGCGGTGTGCGCTGCACGGGTTTTGGCGTTGCCACAGCAGGGGGGGCTGTACATTCTGGATACAGATGCCTCAAATATCGCTCTTGGGGGATGTCTGTCTCAGATCC
>JAWQFJ010003898.1:0-12500 GCA_034096865.1 Theodoxus fluviatilis
CCACAGGGAGACACGGTGGGTCTGTTCTTACCCCCAACCCACAGGGAGACACGGTGGGTCCGTTCTTACCCCCAACCCACAGGGAGACACGGTGGGTCCGTACTTACCCCCAACCCACAGGGAGACACGGTGGGTCCGTTCTTACCCCCAACCCACAGGGAGACACGGTGGGTCCGTTCTTACCCCCAACCCACAGGGAGACACGGTGGGTCCGTACTTACCCCCAACCCACAGGGAGACACGGTGGGTCTGTTCTTACCCCCAACCCACAGAGAGACACGGTGGGTCCGTTCTTACCCCCAACCCACAGGGGGACACGGTGGGTCCGTTCTTACCCCCAACCCACAGGGGGACACGGTGGGTCCGTTCTTACCCCCAACCCACAGGGAGACCCGGTGGGTCCGTACTTACCCCCAACCCACAGGGAGACACGGTGGGTCTGTTCTTACCCCCAACCCACAGGGGGACACGGTGGGTCTGTTCTTACCCCCAACCCACAGGGGGACACGGTGAGTCCGTTCTTACCCCCAACCCACAGGGGGACACGGTGGGTCTGTTCTTACCCCCAACCCACAGGGAGACACGGGGGGTCCGTTCTTACCCCCAACCCACAGGGAGACACGGTGGGTCTATTCTTACCCCGAACCCACAGGGGGACACGGTGGGTCTGTTCTTACCCCCAACCCACAGGGAGACACGGTGGGTCCGCACTTACCCCCAACCCACAGGGGGACACGGTGAGTCCGTTCTTACCCCCAACCCACAGGGGGACACGGTGGGTCTGTTCTTACCCCCAACCCACAGGGGGACACGGTGGGTCCGTTCTTACCCCCAACCCACAGGGAGACACGGTGGGTCTGTTCTTACCCCCAACCCACAGGGGGACACGGTGGGTCCGTTCTTACCCCCAACCCACAGGGAGACACGGTGGGTCTGTTCTTACCCCCAACCCACAGGGGGCTCTAGCGAGGAGGCAACTCATCGACTGCAAGTTAAAGAAATCGGTGTCAGGTGCGGTGATGTTGCGGGCGCCTTTCATGAGAAGTCAACGCTAACTCGGCACAGCACAGCTGTGCCACTACTCTCGCGTGAACTTTGATAGTCGATTTGTTTTACTCAAGAGTACAAACCCTTTCTTTTGAACCCGATTTTCTACCTGCTTGGCTAGTTGTGTGTAGTCTAGATTGGTCTAGTCTGAATTAAATTAGCCTAGTTGAGTCGAGTCTGATTTATCTTCGTCTCGTCTGGTAAGGTCTCGTCTAGTATGATCTGGTCTAGTCTAGTTTAGGCTAGGCTAGGCGGGGAGGGGCCGCTATTGCGGAGGGTCGCTATTGCGGAGGGCCGCTATTGCGGGATTTTTTCAACAAAAGTTCCTCAGGCAATTTTGATTCTTTTGTCCTAAAACGCATAATAAACCATAAAATGTATGTTACTTTTTTTCAACTTAGAAAGATTTTCGGGGTTTTTTCTATTGCGGGGAGCCGCTATTGCGGGATTTTTTAAAGAAAAAAACCCTAAAATTTTTATACGTTGAAAAAAGTAACATACATTTTATTGTTTTTTATGCGTTTTAGGACAAAAGAATCAAAATTGCCTGAGGAACATTTGTTGAAAAAATCCCGCAATAGCGGTCCCCCGCAATAGAAAAAAAAAGTTCAAAAAAAAGTAACAAAAACATTATGGTTTTTTATGCGTTTTAGGACAAAAGAATCAAAATTGCCTGAGGAACTTTTGTTGAATAAATCCCGCAATAGCGGCCCTCCGCAATAGAGAGCCGACCCCGGCTAGGCTAGGCTAGGCTAGGCTCACTTCATTGCGTTTAGCTTCAAAGAAGCATGTGGTAGTCGAAGAGGGCTTTCCTACCAAATGTTACGTGACCAAGCACGCAGCAGTTGCAATACTTACAACGCAAGACTCTTGTTTAATCATGTAAGAGGCATCATGTCAGTGGCATTTCTACACCTCGATTACAACGGCGCCTTACTGCCGTTCTGGGTGCCTCAGTCGGGTCAAATTGTGATTGCAGTTTGAGTTTATGCAGACTTGTCAAATCATCCCATCGCCTCTGAGTGCCAGTCAGTTATAAAAATAGGTCAGTACAAGCCCGCTTTCCAAGTTGCGTGAACCGGTGTTACCTGGCGGATGCTTCTGATGGAGAAAGGGACCGAGTATTTGGGATAGTGTTCTATTGCTTCTCTTCAGAACTTCTCCTGCTCTATCAGCCCCCTGTAAGCTGGGGGTTATAGTAGCCCCGCCGCGTCCCCCTATGCGATTAACATAATATAACACAACACGACACGACACGACATGACATAACATCATATTCCTCAATTCATCCAACACCTGGACACTAAAGTCACATTTTAGTGGCATTAGATACATGGCTGTGTACAACAGAAATTTAGCAATGCAAGACCAAAAGTTACAAACAAAGGGTTGTATAGAATGAACAAAGGTAAGCGATTGCACTGCCAGGGGTTCAGATCATAATGATGTTCTAGAATAGTTGATGTTTAAACTACTTGTGGCGGTTGGTATAAAAGATGAATGCTGCCTGTTTGGTTTTGAAGGACGAAATCTTTGACCGCAAGGCATGAGTCTGGAGTATAACTAGGAGGACAACTACGGAATTCAGAACTTACCTTTCTTTTATTCTAGCTAGCTCCATTTGTTTCTATATTACTGGCCATACATAGCCTACCCGTAAAACTTCATTCATATACATCATCTACTCAAACAGGTGCATATACTACCGAGTAAGTTTTCATATCTGTACCTGCCATCAAATGACACGTCATGGCATTGGGCCTTCACGTGCTTGGCAGCTGTCAAAGTGCAGGGTCAGACTTTACCAGCATACATGCACATGCTGATGTGTGCACAGAAAGTTAGTTGAGTTGAGTTGAGTTTAGTGTGGTGTAGTTTAGTGCGGTGTAGTTTAGTGTGGTGTAGTTTAGTGTGGTGTAGTTTAGTGTGGTGTAGTTTAGTGTGGTGTAGTTTAGTGTGGTGTAGATTAGTGTGGTGTAGATTAGTTTAGTTTAGTAGTTTAGTTTAGTTTAGTTTAGTTTAGTTTAGTGTGTTGTAGTTTAGTGTGTTGTTGTTAAGTGTGTTGTTGTTGTTTAGTGCGTTGTTGTTTAGTGTGTTGGAGTTTAATGTGTTAGAGTTTAGTGTGTAGTAGTTTAGTTTAGTGTGTTGGAGTTTAGTTTAGTGTGTTGTAGTTTAGTTTAGTGTGTTGTAGTTTAGTTTAGTGTGTTGGAGTTTAGTTTAGAGTGTTGTAGTTTAGTGTGTTGTAGTGTAGTGTGTTGTAGTATAGTGTGTTGGAGTTTAGTTTAGAGTGTTGTAGTTTAGTGTGTTGTAGTTTAGTTTAGTGTGTTGTAGTTTAGTTTAGTGTGTTGTAGTTTAGTTTAGTGTGTTGAAGTCTAGTTGAGTGTGTTGTAGTTTAGTGTGTTGTAGTTTAGTGTGTTGTATTGTAGTGTAATTTAGTGGAGTTTAATTTAGTGGAGTGGAATGGAGCTGACCTGAGCTGTTCAGTCGAGATTCGTTCACTTTAGCTCAACTCAGCTAAGCTTCATTTCGTTTAGTTTCGTTTTACTTACCTTAGCTCAGTTTGCCATAGCTGAATTTAGCTTTGCTTTAGTCCAGTTCAATTCAATTCAATTCGATTCGGTTCGGTTCAGTTCAGTTCAGTTCAGTTCAGTTGGGTTCAGTTCAGTTTAGTTGTTTCGTCCATTCGTTCTTTTGTTTGTTCTAACCATAAACACTCAGATTCATTCCAAGAATGTTTTAAACTTTTGATAGAACTCATGACAATGTAAAAGTTAATGGTCTTCTGTTTCACTGAGCATCGGTGTCAAGTTAACATCTGAGACACTTGCTTTTCATAAACGAGTTAATACAATAACGTGCAATGAATACATTTCGAAACAACTCGAGATGGTATTTGTAGCGCGTACAATTACCAGTGCGCACCGTGAACACACGCGTGCAAAACGCAATTTGTGAGTCGTGATATCTCTGTCACCAGGGGAGCAAGGGAGCGGACAATGTTTGCCCAGATGTGGGACACCATGACACCACGTCCGGTCAAAATGTCGTCTCAGCCTCTGTGCCCTTTGTCGTGGCATCTTTGCATTCAGCGAAGGCTGGGTCACGGGGCGTGTGGCAAATGACATTTCCAACTTTCTAAACTGCTCTCCCAGTCATGCGACATTTTGAAGCAATGCCTGTCGCTATGCCTGACGGTCAGGACATCGGCGCCTGTCTTTTTCTGTCTCCCCCCGCTGCCCGCCTCTCTAAAAAGGACAACAGTTTCAAAATGTCCGAACCATGTCGGCCCATAACGTCACTCTAGGGAACGCATACTCGTACTTCGCTACACATAACTTATTCTGCATGTTTTAGACACAGTGTCGCATCTTTCGATATCGACAGTACAGTGTCCACATGTGACAAACTGAACGAGTATTTCAGTGCAATTTCAGGAATCAAACATGAGGCAAGTAGTTTGCAGGTGTATTTTGGGGCACCACTTACCCAAACAGCAGGAGGACGAGGAGGAGGAGGAGGAAAAGAAGGAAGGAGTAGTAGTAGTAGTGGTAGCAGTAGTAGGAGGAGAAAAGGGGAGGGAGGAGGGGGGGGAGGAGGAGGAGGAGGAGGTGGAGGGGGAAGGCGAGGAGGGGGGGGGGGGGTAGGAGGAGTAGTAGGGGAGGAGGAGGAGGAGGAGGAGAAATGGTGGTAGTGGTAGTGATTTTACTAATTTTCTGAGTATGCTTAGGTGGAACAATTGAATCTGCAACTTGATTTGTGTCCGTTTTCCTAGACATACGAGTATGTTTACCTCTTTATGGCCCGTTCGCTCTGGATTTCTTTCATATGAGGATTCAGAATGGCATTATTTCCCAGATGCTAGTATTTTTTTTTATAATGTGGGCGTCTTATCATGCAGATTTATTTGGCCACATACAACGAGCTGTTTAGAGATGAGTAGTACAGGCGGAAGAGGACTTGTGTCATGGGCAGTACGTAGAACGCAGATTACTCGAGATAACAAAGTTGATTTATTGTTCTTGCAGCGGAGAATTTTTAAAGTGAGGAAATGACTGCACTTAACTCATGTTAAAACCGCCCCTTCCACAAAAACAGTGTCTTAATTAATCGAAGAGGTACCCGTAGGCGAGTCGAACGAGGAAGCAAATTCAGTTGGTGGGCTACGCGTGATTTCATTACCATAATACGTTTTCGATTATCTCGATGACCTTGTCTTCTGAGTTGTGTCCTCTGCAATCTCGGAATATTTGACACTTTTTTTACTTTTTACCCCTAATGTTGTTTTTCGATTCAGAAAATGCGAATGTTCGGATACAGGATTTTGCATAACCAGAAAATGTTTAGTGAGAAGGGAAGAAAGAAGTTCCATAGAATGCGTAGCATCATAATTTAGGATTTCGCATGTTTGAAACTGTTTTGTAAGGTGTGTTAGAGGGAAGTGCTCGCTTTTTAAATATTATTTAAATTTTCCATTCTGACCAAAACTATTTGTAATTTCAGTGCGAATGGATACCAGGTACACGCTCCAACTCTAAAATTAACACCCATAAAACAATAAAATTAATAAACGTTTAATATATTAACAAAATAACAATTTACAAATAAACAAACAAAAACACAAACCGAATAAACAATCCAATAAAGACACAAACGAAGGAAGGACTGACGGGTTACCGGAACAAACAAACAAATAATGTCACAAACTTGCCGAAAGTATTTCCCTCCGAGATTGCCTTTATTCCATCAATGTCTTAATTCCTGTCCACACCCACGGACATCTCTACTTTACCAGCCCTGCCCACGCTTTCCACACACAGGCCAGGGATGCGTTACTCACCCTATGAACCTTGCAAGGTCTTGCGAGGAATAGGCCGGTGACAACACGTGTCAACATGATGAAAGCAGATGTAAAGGCTGTCAAATGTTTGACACATTTTGACACCGGCCTATTACTTGCCTACTAGGCAGCCCAAGTAACGCGCCTCGGGCCCTGGTGTAGGACTCACTTCCCTTCAAGCAGCTCGGGTGGAGTCAGAAATGGCAGGAACGCCCCGGATGTTACCCTCACGCGGTACGGTGTCAGTCAGCCCCGTCGCTTGTGTGCGAGTGCACGCAGACTCACGAACTCAAGAGCACACACGCACGATGACCCAGGGCAACACCACCCACAACTTCACAAAAATAACTGTCAAACACAAACAAATGACGGAGCATTAAAACAAAGTACGTATACATTTGTGAAACCTAAGAATTGTAATACAAAACCTTTTGAAAAATATTGAAATGTTGAGTATAAAAAGAATTTATTAAAAATATTAATATTTCAAAATGAAAATGGGGGCAATTACACCCTCTCACATTATCACTATTATGTGTCATTTAAATAACAGGCCTACTTAAACACTCATGTACGTCTTTTAATTAGTGAAACACAGGCTCTATATATTTCACTATTAGCGCAAAGCAATACCAGGCATTGTTTACACGTCTCCAGAAAGATTTCCGTGGCGAATTGGATGTGGATTTTTATCTTTGTCGTCTTTCTCGTCAATTCTAGGCCTACGCCTTGGAGGATGCCAGTCTAGGGGTGGGGTGGGTGGGGGTGGGGGTGGGGTGATTGGGGATGAAATGCAGTAATTGCCCCATTAAGGTTATCATTATGGCAAAGTAGCAGTGTCTATCCTATCATCTCTGAGCTGAAAATAACAAAGAACCTTTGAAGGTAAGCATTGACTCCTAGCATTATGACAGAAATTCCACCTCCCCTTGTGAGATGGGGGGATGGGGGAATTCCCTGTGGTACTTGAAAAAACAATAGCCACAAGAAAGTGAAAAAAATAATAATGAAGCCTTAGACACTAATAACGGATGTTTCAAATGAAGGAAAACAAAGGATTCATCAAAAGAAGGAGTGAAAAACACCCGAATTACAGGGTTCAGACCAAGTTATAGACAATAGGATCTGTGACGGCTGGTCCGAAATATTCTATTATTTCGTGAAAGAGAGCGTGGCCCTGAAGAGAACAGTTTGAGTACGTCCATTCTGTGAACCCGAGTCAGTAGTGACTCTGGCACAGTTCGCAATGAATGAGTAATAGACTTGACCCTTCGCATTACAGCATTACGCAAAAACAAGTTCGTTTTGATACTATTTTTCCCTATTTTTACAGAAATTATTCAGATGTCAAAACTTGTTTCCATTGCAACACAAACATTTTATGTTATCGAATAAATGCTTGTTTATTGCCTCAACAAGAGTGAGTTAAGAGTTTTGTGCGAAATAGTTTTAGAACTACTTTAACGGCGTGTGTCATGGAGCAGATCGGCTATCCCACAAGCCTCTCGTGTGACCTCTATTTGCATATTTTGGATGAAAACTTTCCATCACGTGATGTCAACTGGGCTAGAGACACTTTCGCCGGTAGACAAAGTCTGTAGTGAACTAGAATGAAGTACGTCGAGCGTAACCTCGGCGCACGCCCCGGGTTTCGCTTCCTGCGGAGTTTCTTGTCTTGTTGCATGTTGGAGAGCGCTGGTCCTTTCAAGATGGTGGGCCAGTGCCGAGTCCGGTTCTCCTGGACGTTCGTGATTCGCGTCGCAAGCTTTCAAGGATGGCTCCTTCCTATGGCCAAGTCGTGAAGGACTGGCTGGCTGTCGGAATTTCTGTCTGAAACGTTAACGTCGATTGTGACGCCCTTGTAAAGGTGCGAATATTTCCCTGCCGTGTAATACTCACTGACATGACCCGTGTTAGTTTCCTGGGGGCTCTACTGATCCTGTGCTTTTAAAGCTATTTTTCAGTTGACAAAATGGTGCTAAGGGAAAGAGAAATATTTTACCCGAGAGCTATGTCGTTCGCGTTGTCACGACTGTCGCGGATTCATCATTTGTTGAACAAATTTCAGACATAAAGTTCAGTCATATGTCAAGTTTATGTCATCAAAAAGGGTAAATGATTTACTTATTTAATGGATGTTTCAGGATTAACTATTTGATAGCATAGAAAGCTGTCTATCATTGGACAATAATGGCTGAAGAAAGGAACAGAAAGTGAGGCAATATTACTCTCCCTATTCACACACACATACGCGCACGCACGCACACACACACACACACACACACACACACACACATACACACACACACACACACACACACACACACACACACACACAATAGACTGATGCACATTTTACAGAAGTTGTGCCATGTTGATTCTGAGGGGGGTGAAAATGCCCCGTAGGTATAAATACCTCTGATCACCCTACATACACCACCTTTTCCTGTTCGCGAGCGCGTGCGCAAATACACACGCACGCACGCACGCAATCATACACATACACGCGCGCGCGCGCCCACACACACACACACACACATACACAATGTGTAGACACTTGTTCACACATTTGCACACACGTCTCTTTCAAAAGGTTGGTGGCACAATAAATGTGTTCTCTCTCTCTCTCTCTCTCTCTCTCTCTCTCTCTCTCTCTCTCTCTCTCTCTCTCTCTCTCTCTCTCTCTCTCTCTCTCTCTCTCTCTCTCTCTCTCTCTCTCTCTCTCTCTCTCTGTCTCTCTCTGTCTCTCTGTCTGTATGTCTGTCTCTCTCTCTCTCTCTCTCTCTCTCTCTCTCTCTCTCTCTCTCTCTCTCTCTCTCAGATCGGTAGAACAATAATTAAATATGTTCTGTGCGTCCGTCCGTCTCTTTCTCAGGTGCCTTTATTAGACACTTTTCCGACCACATTTTCCAACACAATCTCGCCATGCAACGTGTACCGTTTGATTGGCAACTTTGAATTATTTCCTTTCAGATTTAATGATGCCTTTCCACCGATACACGTCATCCTTTACAGTAGTTTGCGATTTCTGCGATGCATTCAATTTCTGCATCGGTACTAAACGTATTAACACAAACTTTATTGCAAGTATCGCTCTTGGATTCTTTCCGATGAGTGTGGAGTATCTAGGCAATTTATCAGTTTATCAGGGACACTGTAGTACATCGATTACTGTAGAGATTCCTTGTGGACAACATCGCACTGTAGTACACCGATTACTGTAGAGATTCCTTGTGGACAGCATCTCTGGAGAGGAGAGTGTCATCAGGGACACTGTAGTACATCGATTGCTGTAGAGATTCCTTGTGGACAACATCGCACTGTAGTACATCGATTACTGTAGAGATTCCTTGTGGACAACATCGCACTGTAGTACACCGATTACTGTAGAGGTTCCTTGTGGACAACATCGCACTGTAGTACATCGATTGCTGTAGAGATTCCTTGTGGACAACATCGCACTGTAGTACATCGATTACTGTAGAGATTCCTTGTGGACAACATCGCACTGTAGTACATCGATTACTGTAGAGATTCCTTGTGGACAACATCGCACTGTAGTACACCGATTACTGTAGAGGTTCCTTGTGGACAACATCGCACTGTAGTACATCGATTACTGTAGAGATTCCTTGTGGACAACATCGCTGGAGAGGAGAGTGTCATCAGGGACACTGTAGTGTAGTACATCGATTACTGTAGAGGTTCCTTGTGGACAACATCGCACTGTAGTACACCGATTACTGTAGAGATTCCTTGTGGACAACATCGCTGGAGAGGAGAGTGTCATCAGGGACACTGTAGTACATCGATTACTGTAGAGATTCCTTGTGGACAACATCGCTGGAGAGGAGAGTGTCATCAGGGACACTGTAGTACATCGATTACTGTAGAGATTCCTTGTGGACAACATCGCACTGTAGTACATCGATTACTGTAGAGATTCCTTGTGGACAACATCGCACTGTAGTACATCGATTACTGTAGAGGTTCCTTGTGGACAACATCGCACTGTAGTACATCGATTACTGTAGAGATTCCTTGTGGACAACATCGCACTGTAGTACATCGATTACTGTAGAGATTCCTTGTGGACAACATCGCACTGTAGTACATCGATTACTGTAGAGATTCCTTGTGGACAACATCGCACTGTAGTACACCGATTACTGTAGAGATTCCTTGGGGACAACATCGCACTGTAGTACATCGATTACTGTAGAGATTCCTTGTGGACAACATCGCACTGTAGTACATCGATTGCTGTAGAGATTCCTTGGGGACAACATCGCACTGTAGTACATCGATTGCTGTAGAGATTCCTTGTGGACATCGCACTGTAGTACACCGATTACTGTAGAGGTTCCTTGGGGACAACATCGCACTGTAGTACATCGATTACTGTAGAGATTCCTTGTGGACAACATCGCACTGTAGTACATCGATTGCTGTAGAGGTTCCTTGTGGACAACATCACACTGTAGTACATCGATTACTGTAGAGATTCCTTGGGGACAACATCGCACTGTAGTACATCGATTGCTGTAGATATTCCTTGTGGACAACATCACACTGTAGTACATCGATTACTGTAGAGATTCCTTGTGGACAACATCGCACTGTAGTACATCGATTACTGTAGAGATTCCTTGTGGACAGCATCACACTGTAGTACATCGATTACTGTAGAGATTCCTTGGGGACAACATCGCACTGTAGTACATCGATTGCTGTAGAGGTTCCTTGTGGACAACATCACACTGTAGTACACCGATTACTGTAGAGATTCCTTGGGGACAACATCGCACTGTAGTACACCGATTACTGTAGAGATTCCTTGTGGACAACATCGCACTGTAGTACATCGATTACTGTAGAGATTCCTTGTGGACAACATCGCACTGTAGTACATCGATTACTGTAGAGATTCCTTGTGGACAACATCGCACTGTAGTACATCGATTACTGTAGAGGTTCCTTGGGGACAACATCGCACTGTAGTACATCGATTACTGTAGAGATTCCTTGGGGACAACATCGCACTGTAGTACATCGATTGCTGTAGAGATTCCTTGGGGACAACATCGCACTGTAGTACACCGATTACTGTAGAGATTCCTTGTGGACAACATCGCTGGAGAGGAGAGTGTCATCAGGGACACCGTAGTACATCGATTACTGTAGAGATTCCTTGTGGACAACATCGCTGGAGAGGAGAGTGTCATCGAGGGTAGGCACCGTAGTTACTATCGATTACTGTAGAAATTTCCTTGTGGACAACATCTCGGGTAGAGATGAGTGTCATATCAGGGTACCCCGTAGTACATCGATTAGCTGTATAGTAGATTCCCTTGTGGACAACATCGCTGGAGAGGAGAGTGTCATCAGGGACACCGTAGTACATCGATTACTGTAGAGATTCCTTGTGGACAACATCGCTGGAGAGGAGAGTGTCATCAGGGACACCGTAGTACATCGATTACTGTAGAAATTCCTTGTGGACAACATCTCTGGAGAGGAGAGTGTCATCAGGGACACCGTAGTACATCGATTACTGTAGAGATTCCTTGTGGACAACATCGCTGGAGAGGAGAGTGTCATCAGGGACTCTGTCAGTACATCGATTACTGTGTAGATTATTCCCATGTGGACTATAAGCATCATCTGGGAGTCTAGTATTGGCGTGCTCATCTAGGGACACTGTAGTACATCGATTGCTGTAGATATTCCTTGTGGACAACATCGCTGGAGAGGAGAGTGTCATCAGGGTGCTTCGGTCCACTGTTTATTGGATCAGGAAAGCTTCCATTTACTCATCAAAATGACGTCAACACACGGAAAGGGGATATGCGCATCTGGTTCCTGTTAGCACCAACGTCAACATCTACATTGTTGTAGTAAGGAAACATGGGGGGAGGGAGGGGGGGGGGGGGGGGGGAGATCGCTAGCCTGATCTAGTATCTTCTGTGTTTAGAAGAGGCCAGATTGAACAGAAGGCGCAAACTTTCTGTCACTGAAAAGTTTTTTCAAACTTAAACAGTGGATTCCTCGAGAGATCGAAGGGCAGTTCGTTGTTTACCTTAAACTTTTGGGGGGGGGTGGTGGGCTTGATCGAAAAAAGTTGTTTTGGGGTTGGCTGAGTAAAAGTTAGGGTCGCCTCAAAAGATCGATGTTTTCCGTAACCACAACTGTTTTTTCTTTAATGCGTGTGTGTGTGTGTGTGTGTATGTGTGTGTGTGTATGTGTGTGTGTGTATGTGTGTGTGTGTATGTGTGTGTGTATGTGTGTGTTGTGTGTGTGTATGTGTGTGTGTGTATGTGTGTGTGTGTGTGTGTGTGTGTGTGTATGTGTATGTGTGTATAAGGGTGTGTGTGTGTGTGCGTGTGTGTGTGTGTGTATGTGTGTGTGTGTATGTGTGTGTGTGTGCGTGTGTGTATGTGTGTGTGTGGTGCTGTGTGCGCGCGATGTGTGTGATGTGTGTGTGTATGTGTGTGTTGTGTGTGTTGTGTGTTTATGTGTGTGTGTGTGTGTGCGTGTGTGTGTGTGGTGTATGTGTGTGTGTGTGTGTGGTATGTGTATGTGTGTGTGTTGTGTCTGCTGTGTGTGTGTGTGTTGT
>JAWQFJ010003899.1:2500-10271 GCA_034096865.1 Theodoxus fluviatilis
ATCTTCGAAAATATATGTACGCAAGAACGTATTGTACATGTGTGCAACTGATGAATTAATCTACTACAACGCAAATAAGAAATGTCGCCATGTATGTGTTGTATGCTTTCGAATTTCGAGATGAGAAAAATTCCCTTCTAACTCAAGCGGTCTTTCCTTATGTTGTTATACGCAAATTTACCTAGGAGAATGAACTGAGGTGAGGCAGTGAAACAATGCTTACACTATTGTTACCTCTGTTAGTGAAAGCCTGTGCTTGTTGTCTTGCCTTTTCTTGTTTTATACATATTTGTACACGTTTGTACGTTACGAGAGACGGATATTTGTACTCGGCAACAGGAGATCCTTTTCCATATTTATTTAGGGAAATGTCACGTTCAAACATTACTTCCATGATCCGGGAATGTTTTAAAGTCATGTAAAGCCAATGAACACACCTCAGGTCGAGGTGTTCACAAACATGGGTCTGTTATAATTTTGACAAAACGAAAATCCATCTTCAAGGAATACCACAATCCACTGTAGCATGATATTTAAGCGATAAACAAGAGACTATGTAAAAATGCTACATGCAACCGGAATCCCTCTTTCCTAAACCTTCCAAAACACACCTACTACAGTCCTTACTTGAATGATGATATAGTCTCGCTTCTCAATAGTGTAAACAATAACTATCATTATAGAAGTCATCTTCAGTTTCTTGTATCTCAGTTCATTTTGTATCATTCTGAAACGTTTCATATTAATGATTTGTGCAGTATGGA
Organism: Theodoxus fluviatilis; assembly: GCA_034096865.1. Classification (NCBI taxonomy): domain Eukaryota; kingdom Metazoa; phylum Mollusca; class Gastropoda; order Cycloneritida; family Neritidae; genus Theodoxus; species Theodoxus fluviatilis. The sequence continues at coordinate 3,265 of JAWQFJ010003899.1, forward strand.
AGAGAGGCATTACAGCTTGGCATAAGGTAAGTTATGATTTCTTCAGGATGTCCCAGTGACACTGGCACAAAAATGCTACTACGTGTCTTAATGCCTTTGTGGATATTCTTATCGTTTTCCTTCTTATCTCCCTCCCCACCCCCCACCCCCACCCCCACCCCCCTAAATCCCTGACGAATCTGATGGTCATCATTGGTGTTTGTGACAAGCTTGTAGTAGTGTTTCAGTTGAACTAGATGAAAGGATGTATGAGGATGTTTATTTATGTCATGTCTTTAGCTTGAATGGTACGTACATTCATTTTTGTCATTTTACCGTAGCTGTTAGTTGCACATGATGGAGCTGGTTTCATACCTTGGTAATATCTTATTTGTTTAGTGAGATTCTTTGTTTCAGAAGATAATGGAACCGTTCTTATCAAACTCGTTTCTGCAATATTGTTGGATTGCTTTCCTCGTGGATTGTGATGTTTTCCCCCTTTCCTGTGGCAGTTGTCAGTATGCTCTTCTCATCAGTAAGTCTTCCTTGGTCCATGAGACATTTCTTTCAATAGCATATGTTGAATACCCATGATGGAATTCAAACCATCGTTAAGCCGTGCATGGCCTCTCTGGACGCCCTACTATTACACTGGTCCGCAAAAGTTAAGGGCCGGCTCTTGTTATCAGTAGCTTTGCAAATATTTATATTACACTAAGACAACGACGCTGAAAATTACGCAAGGTGGGCTACGCTGCAACTTTATTTATTGCTGCTAGTGCCGAAACCTGTTATGCAGGCATTGCCGTTGAGCAAAGGTGTTGTCAGCGGAGCCACAAACGTTGCAAATTCACGAGAATTTTACAAAGTTTAGTCGAGTTTCGCTGAAGAAGCAATGTTGCTACAGGTGTCTGGCATATTGCACGTGCAAGCCATGTCCCTAGTGACAACTGTTCAGCAAAAGTTACAAACCAACGGGTATTTAAGGGCCGCAACCAGGGCTCTCAATAATCATGCCTCCAAGACAGAGACTGTCAACACTTGATCGTGGACGAGCGCTGGGGTGGCTTCAGGATGGAACTCCCGGCCGAGAAGTCGCCAGACGGCTTGGAGTGAGCCACTCTGTCATCCAACGCCTGCACGAACGCTTCCATGCCACCTGAAGTGCTGATGAACGGCCCCGCTCCCGACGCCCACGAGCAACGAGCCGGCGCGAAGACCGTTATCTTCAACATTTGGCGCTGCGTGACCGAACAATCACTGCCAAGACCCTGAGAGTCACCCTGAGGATGGCCACCATCATTACCATCTCCCAGGACACCGTCGAGCGACGCCTGCACGAGGTGGACCTCCACTCAAGGGTCCCTATCATCCGAACACCGCTGACACCACAACATCGCCGAGCTCGGATGGCGTTCTGCCGCAACCACCAGCGCTGGAGCAGGCAGCAGTGGGGCACAGTCCTGTTTACCGATGAATCTCGGTTTACCGTGTCGAACAGTGATGCTCGGAGGCGCGTGTGGCGACGTGTAGGCGAGCGATTCATCGATGCTTGCGTCCAAGAGCACAACCGTTATGGAGGGGGATCTGTGATGGTGTGGGGAGGCTTTCAACTCCATGGGAGGGCTCCTCTGTACCTCATCCGAGGCAACCTGACCGACATCAGGAACAGAGATGAGATTGTCAGGCCGATCATCGTCCCCACTCTGCGGGCCATGGGACGTGGCTCCTGTCTACAGGACAACAACGCCACCCCTCACCGTGCTGTGGTGGTGAGGGACTTTCTGCAGCGTCAGCAGGTTGTCCGCATGGACTGGCCAGCACGATCCCCAGACCTGGCTCCCATTGAAAACTTGTGGGACATTCTGGGACGCCACGTAGTGGACAATCACCCCCATCCCGCAGATGCTGCTCGGCTCTTCCAGTTCCTGCAGCAGGAGTGGCTCGCCATCCAACAACATATGCTGCAGAATCTTGTCCGCTCGATGAGGCAACGGGTGATAGATTGTTTGACAGCAAATGGTGGCCACACCCGTTATTGAACATGGACAAACTGACTGGACTTTCCTTGCAACCTTCAGAAAGGGTGGTTGGGTGCTTCTGACGGATGCCAAGCTAATGAGTTTTGACTTGTCAATGAATATTTGGCATAAATCAATTGCTTAAGGGCTCAGTTACACATAAACCGGGGGTCAGTTTTGTGTCCACTACCACAACAGCTAAATACTGGTGGATTGTGTTCAATCTTGGCCTATGGAAAGGTTATTAGTTGTACTTGTGTATTATATACAGTTTTAAGCAATAAAATGTTTGCAAAGATATGATAAATTAATTAAATAAAAACATTAAACGGAACACGCCGAATGAACGGTAAGGTCATGTTGGAAAAAATATCTTCACACAGTCAACTGAACAAAAAGAAACTCTACAAATCTACAGTCAAGACTTGTATCTGGCTTGTGAACCTCAAATACAGTTGCTGCTGGGTAATTTTATCAATTTAGTGATGGGGCCGGTCCGACACTTTTTTTAAACAAAAAATCAATTGATGCACATCCCTCTAATTAAAAAAGTAGAGTACACAGACTTAAAATTGAGGATCACAAGCCAGCCCTATGTGTAAGTAGAATACACACAAAGTTTTAGGTCAATATATTAAAAAACAAAAACGTTATGCTGTCCAAAGCGGTCGAATAGTGTATTTTTCGGACAAAAAAGTGGCCGTCAAAATCCATGGTGACGGCCAAAAAACACAAATCTACTCACAGTGGCTGGCCTCTGGTTGTTTAATTATCACCTGCCATGTAAGGAACTCCCTCCACTGCAACCAGTTCTTCTTCGGAAGTGGTTGTTTGCAGGGAGCATACATTATGTCCCTTGAATAGGGAGTAGCTTATTATTTTTGTGCGAATGCTGTCAGCCTGAAAATCGACAGTTGGGGGAGAAAATGGCGTCTGTAGCGTTCAGACCCCCCTCACTAAAAAAAGTATATAAAAAATGTTTATATTTATTTTAAAAAAGGAAGACTGTGTGGGAAAATATATTTATTTTGCTACATTAAACACTCAAAGACTAAGTAAAACAAAAATAAGTGATTTTTTTCAAAATTTCAGGTGTAACTGAGCCCTTAAATGTTGAATGAAATCATTCTTTGAATTGCAGATTGTTTTTGTTTCCTTTTGAGAGAGAAATGTTTCTGTGGCCATTAACTTTTGCGGACCAGTGTATATAAGATTTCTGAATTGGCTGTTTTTTACGCCAAGGATATACCCTAGTTCAGTAGCTGAATATTCACTGGGCCTTTGTGACATTCCGTCGAAGTGTACAAATCCCAATGCCCTAGAGAAAATTAGTTAAATGCTTTATATGTGCTTTCATTATTGTCAATAAAATGAATGGGGCATCTAAGGGTGAATCTAATTTACTGAACTGAAGTATGAAAAAAAAAGACAAAGGAAGACTTCTGTTCAACTTGAGGTTTAATTCACACTAGCGTTTGGAGCTTGAAAGCTCTTTCGTCAGACGAGTGACGAGACAACCAAGGGAAACAGTTATATACAAATAGCCGCAAATATATACTCAAATTGGAAAGGAAGAAACGGACTGCACGTGCAGGTGACATGCAACACGGTTATCAGGCTGCTGGAGCATATGTGGTTGGGTGTGCTTTTGCCATCCACAGAAATATGTGCGCTAGAGTGATAAAAATTGTTGTCAATTATTACTGACGATGCCATTTTCCCTCCTAGCTATTTGTTGGATTCATCAAGGATCTAAATAATTTTTGGTCACTGGATATACATGTATGCTGTCAATATCTCTTCCCATTTTATGAAATACCAGTCCAAGTTGCAGGATTGTAAACGATAGTTAGCTCACGCATCCTTCATCAATATCTACAGATGGAAATAATTATTGATTTAAATAAATGGTCACACCCAGCTTTTGTAAACATCTTGATATATAAATAACACATCAATGGACGGGTCACTGAATTCGGACGATTCGCAAAGGTGCTTTAACTGCACTGGTGCGTGTGTTCAAAGCAAAATTCAGAGCTATCCTCGGAACCAGCAGAACATAAAATGCGCTTCCCCCCGTTAAGGAAAAAAAATCATGCGCACAAGTGCACAAGCGCGTGCAAATACGCACGCACAAATACAAACACACACACACACACACACACACACACACACACACACACCTACATACATTGCATTACATTACCTCACCTCACATCACATCACATCACATCACATCACATCACATCACATCACATCACCTCACATCACATCACATCACATCACATCTCATTACATACATGCATACACCCATACATACTTAAGCACATAAAGTAGAGGAAGTACGAATCCATTCACTGAACGCTGTTTTGACTCCTCTTTAGATTTGGGGGAATATAGCAATGAGCCACTTTTGTGAAAAGTGGAATAGCTGCTTTATGCACTTAGTTAAACATGAAACTCATAGCTGCAGCAGTTGCTACTGAAACATTGCAGAAAGGCAGTACCCACATATGAACCTGCTCAGGTTACTCTCCTATGCGATGTATCGTACATCAAGAGCACCCTTTTGCTAGCTTGGCCATGAGACGATGGACTGCATTCACCTTGTTGCTTAGAGATGGATTCGGATATTTTGCAGCAAATTCAGTTTACATTTGCATGAGTTGGTTCTAGGTCTTCTTGGGTGATCTGCTGGAGCACAGGATGGGCTACAAAAGATGCCCGAGTCCGAATCCCTGTGAATTGTCATGAAAATGTAATATTGATCTGATGCACTTCTAAATCCCCTGGTAGCCTATTTGGCTTCTTGGATTGAGCTACTAGTGTGAAATATAAAAAGCCAGCTGTTTAGAGGTCCAGCTTCCGAGTAGAAAGTTACGATCATCTGCGGCTGTTGGATCGGCTTGAAAGTCGCAGTGTTTAGCAGTGTGATAAACGACTTTCTGGAAGAAATACCTTGTACAGTTTGCTGTAAAATGTAATATCAGGAAGACTATGAATTAGTTGGGACTATCAGTCGTGCTTATTTTTAAAATACTTCTTTTCTTGATAAATTCATATACATGGTGCAGGGTTTATGTGCGGTGAAATGTTATTGTCAGTGCAGAACTGATCGTGCTACGGGCACTCGATGATGTGATTATTATGTCGACGACCACTACGACGGCGATCGTGACGACGACGTCGACGATGACGACGACGACGACGACGATGACGACGACGACGACGGCGACGACGACGACGACGATGATGATGATGATGATGAGTTGTAATCTGTATTGCCATTTCAAATGACAGCTCGGCAGCCAAGGCCGTCGTTATTACCTCTGCAGAAAATAGGTTTAAACGAAATTAGTCCTGTGTCAGGTGGCGTCCATAAAAATTACGATATTGTCATCGGTTGTTTGCACGCATATATGATAACATTAACACAATAACATAGGTGAGTACTTGCAGTTATGCATTTCTAAACCTGTGTTTATTTTTAAGGTAAAGGTGTAGATATAAATTCAGTGAATGATTTACCCTGAACACACTTCTTCAATGTGGCAGTATGGCAATGTGCAGTTTTGACAATATATTATGGCACCTTTTTCTTGAATGAATTAGACAAATTCAGGAATTTTGGCTAGTATGGCTTACACTTGTTTTTGGAATTAAAAAAAATGACCGACTTTAATCCATAGTTATAAGCGGGAACGAGTTTACCAATAGTTGTTTTGTCTCTCCTTCAGAACGCACACATTCTGAAACGGAAAGATTGAGTGGGCAAGGACTGATCAGACAGATTAAAACAATACCGGACATACCTCAGACATCTCATATCTTTTATATCGAAAAGGTTTCTACAAGTAAAATTTACTGTAAAATTAGCTTGTGTTTATGTTTTGGTTTCCATTAAGTTTTTTTGGTAAGATATTTAAGGACGCCAATGCAATTATCCCCAAATCGTGAATATTATTGGGTGGTCCTGCATATGATGAAGCAGGGATCATCAATTGCCTCTTTAGGGCATTGTGTACCATTGAAAACTCATCACGAATCTAGATGCAGTAAACCAATAATAATGAAGTGTGGAAATAATCGACGTTAGTGTTCTTTACAAGTGATAATGCAGTGCTGTCACTAAGAAATATATATACTACTTACAGAACTGTAGACGGAAATGAAATGTCCCCTGTGGAAACATCCGAACGAAGAACTTCGCCGAGGGCATCATCTGATAGTATGTATTATCTTTTATATTAGTCTTGTATTTTTGTGCAATATGTCTTGTCTGATTGTATGTCTGCATTTCGGTCTCTGTCAGCACAAAGGCCTGCCCTCTTTACCCACAAATCAGAGACTTGATTTCAAGATGCAGTCTTACATCAAGCACCTCTGGCGATTCTGAGAAAATCAGCAATATACTTTACCTGTTTGTCTGCCTATTTGCTTGTCATTTATGTATATTTGTCCGTCCGTGAGGGTGTGTTCAGTTGTACTTCCCAGTTCCCTCCCCTTTCTTTCTCTCGCTCTCTCTCTCGCTCTCACTCTGTCTCTCATTGTCTGTCTGTCTGTCTGAAAAGAAGAGTAGAAGACAAGCAACCGACTGTTTCTTTCATGAGCAAGTCTGGCCCTGAAGAGGGCCGTTTGGGGGTTGTACTGCGGCCGATGCGGGTAATCACCGCTTCAGGATGGAGAGGCAGCGGGTTGGCAGGGGCGTGCAGCGATGCTCTGTATCCTTTTCGGCAAGCTTTCGAAGCTGAGGCTTCTTCATCAGGCCAAAGTAACAAGGCTGGCTGTGGAATGGAAATATATAGTGTGACAAGGGCAGGTGAAACACGTGCAGGGCGGCGAGGCAGTGAGGAGAGTTCAGTGAGGGAAGTCAGAAGGAGTGCTCTGCACAACATCACCTGCCCTTGTCACACTATATATTTCCATTCCACAGCCAGCCTTGTTACTTTGGCCTGATGAAGAAGCCTCAGCTTCGAAAGCTTGCCGAAAAGGATACAGAGCATCGCT
>JAWQFJ010003900.1:0-5000 GCA_034096865.1 Theodoxus fluviatilis
TTTCTCACTGCTACTACATGTGCTACTGCCATCACTACTTTTATAACATTGCTGTGGTAATAATACAAACACCACTACCTCTGCTGTTGCTGCTGCTACTACTACTACTACTACTACTACTGCTGCTGCTGCTACAAATACTTTACAACAAGTGTTTCCTCTACTGGCATAATTTGTATACACAACACTACAACTTTAAACACTTCTGCTACTACTGCTACTACTACTACTACTACTGCTGCTGCTGCTGCTGCTGCTACTACTACTACTACTACTTCTAGAACTGCCACTACTACTGCTACTTCTGCTGCTACTACTACTGCTACTATTACTACTAGAGCCACTGCTGCGAATTATACTGCTGTCACCACTTCTACCACCACTTAGACTCCTACTACTACTAGTCCTTCTAAGCCCATTTACCACTACTACACAAATGCTACTTGTACTTCAACTTCTGCTGCCGCTGCTGCTGATGCTCCTGCTTTAACTGCTACTACTGCTATAAGCATTTCAACCATCAATTACATGCATTCGGAATTTTTCTACATAGTTTAATCTTATAATATTTCTATTCCCATTGCTTCTATTGCTCTTCCCTTCACCACTACCACGTCCACCGCTATCGCCACTACCACGTCCACCGCTATCGCCACTACCACGTCCACAGCCATTCGCCACTACCACGTCGACCGCTATCGCCACTACCACGTCCACCGCTATCGCCACTACCACGTCCACCGCTATCGCCACTACCACGTCCACCGCTATCGCCACTACCACGTCCACCGCTATCGCCACTACCACGTCCACCGCTATCGCCACTACCACGTCCACCGCTATCGCCACTACCACGTCCACCGCTATCGCCACTACCACGTCCACCGCTATCGCCACTACCACGTCCACCGCTATCGCCACTACCACGTCCACCGCTATCGCCACTACCACGTCCACCGCTATCGCCACTACCACGTCCACCGCTATCGCCACTACCACGTCCACCGCTATCGCCACTACCACGTCCACCGCTATCGCCACTACCACGTCCACCGCTATCGCCACTACCACGTCGATCACTATCGCCACTACCACGTCCACCGCTATCGCCACTACCACGTCCACCGATATCGCCACTACCACGTCCACCGCTATCGCCACTACCACGTCGACCGCTATGTAAAGTTAGAAAGTCTCATCACATTACTCCTATCCTCCACTCTCTTCATTGGCTACCAGGTTCTGCTAGGATCCAATACAAAACCTCCTGCCTCTGCTTCAACTCTGTCTCTGCTGTCGCTCCTCTCTATCTGTCTCAACTCCTTCACATCTACACACCATCTAGACAACTTCGCTCTTCTTGCGACACTCGCATCTTCAAAATTCCATCCGTTAGGTCAAAAACATTTGGTCAGCGTACTTTTTCATACCAGGGTCCTACCACCTGGAACGCACTCCCCTTCTCAGTGCGTCATGCAAACACTGCAGCTTCCTTTCGGTCAAATCTGAAAACCCACTTGTTCTCTAAGTCCTATTGAAAATATTTCGTACTTGCTGAGTGTTTCAGCCTCATGTTTGTATATAATGCATGTGTGTGTGTCTTTACGTGTAGGATGCATGTTGTATTATAACGTGCGTATGTGCGTTTCATGTTCAGGCTCAAACTGTATGATGATAATGTGTGTGTGTTTTTGTGTGTGTGCGCCTAGAGCTCCACTATATACTTTTTTGACTGTGTGGAGGAAGTGCGCCTTATAAATAAACATATTATTATTATTGTTATTATTATCGCCACTACCACGTCGACCGCTATCGCCACTACCACGTCCACCGCTATCGCCACTACCACGTCCACCGCTATCGCCACTACCACGTCCACCGCTATCGCCACTACCACGTCCACCGCTATCGCAACTACCACGTCCACCGCTATCGCCACTACCACGTCCACGCTATCGCCACTACCACGTCCACCGCTATCGCCACTACCACGTCCACCGCTATCGCCACTACCACGTCCACCGCTATCGCCACTACCACGTCCACCGCTATCGCCACTACCACGTCCACCGCTATCGCCACTACCACGTCCACCGCTATCGCCACTACCACGTCCACCGCTATCGCCACTACCACGTCCACCGCTATCGCCACTACCACGTCCACCGCTATCGCCACTACCACGTCCACCGCTATCGCCACTACCATGTCCACAGCCATCGGCACTACCACGTCCACCGCTATCGCCACTACCACACCGCTATCGCCACTACCACGTCCACCGCTATCGCCACTACCACGTCCACCGCTAGCGCCACTACCACGTCCACCGCTATCGCCACTACCACGTCCACCGCTATCGCCACTACTGCAACGACTGTTACTAGTGCTACTGCTACTACTTCCTCTGCGAATTCTACCACTACCGCTGCTACCACTACTACTACCATTACTACTACTACTACTGCCGCTGCTACTACTACCGGCATTGGTACTACTACTGCCATTGCCTACTACTACTGCCGCTGCTACTACTACTACTACTACTACTACTACTACTACTGCCGCTGCTGCAGCTACTACTACTACAACCGCTGCTGCTACTACTACTACTACCGCTGCTACTACTACTGAATTGCCATTGCTACTACTACTGAATTGCCATTGCTACTACTTCTGCTGCTACTACTACTGCTATTATTACTACTATTACTACTACTACTGTCATTGCCACTACTACTGCCGTTGCTACTACTACTACTACTACTACTACCGCTGCTGCAGCTACTACTACTACTACTACTACCGCTGCTGCTACTACTACTACCACTACTACTACCGCTGCTACTACTACTACCATTGCTACTACTTCTGCTGCTGCTACTACTACTACTACTACTACTACCGCTGCTGCTACCACTACTACTACCGCTGCTACTACTACTACCATTGCTACTACTTCTGCTGCTACTACTACTACCGCTGCTACTACTACTGCCATTGCTACTACTACTGCCGCTGCTACTACTACTGCCATTGCTACTACTAATGCTGCTACTACTACTACTGTCATTGCTACTAATACTATAATTGCTACTGCTACTGTCGTTGCTACTACTGCTACTACTGCCATTGCTACTGCTACTACTGCCATTGCTACTGCTACTACAGCCATTGCTACTGCTACTACTGCCATTGCTACTGCTACTGCTGCTGCCGCTGCTACTTCTACTGCCACTGCTACTTCTACTGCCACTGCTACTGCTACTGCCGCTGCTACTACTACTTTTCTTGCTACTGCCGCTGCTGCTCTCCATTCTATGCCATGGCGTTGCGTGGCATGACAGAGCTCAAGACTACGAGAGTCCTGGATGTCTCAGACCACACTGTACCTTGGCCTGGCCGGCAGCGGTGATGGTGGCCATGTCAAAGAGCTGGCCCGTGTAGTACTGCACGCCAGAGAAGCAGATGACAGCAATGGCCTCTCCCTCCCTCTCGATCAGCTCCAAAATGTCCTCTGTGCGCAGGTTGGTTTCATTCTGTGCATTAGTGAACAAATGAATAACTGACTGAGTGATGGACTGAGTGACTGAGTGAGTGAGTGAGTGACTGACTGAGTGACTGACTGAGTGACTGACTGAGTGACTGACTGAGTGATTGACTGAGTGACTGACTGAGTGACTGACTGAGTGACTGACTGAGTGACTGACTGAGTGACTGACTGAGTGACTGACTGAGTGACTGACTGAGTGACTGACTGAGTGACTGACTGAGTGACTGACTGACTGAGTGACTGACTGAGTGACTGACTGACTGACTGACTGACTGACTGACTGACTGAGTGACTGACTGACTGAGTGAGTGAGTGAGTGAGTGAGTGAGTGAGTGAGTGAGTGAGTGAGTGAGTGAGTGAGTGAGTGAGTGACTGAGTGACTGACTCAGTGACTGACTGAGTGATGGACTGAGTGACTGACTGAGTGACTGACTGAGTGACTGACTGAGTGATGGACTGAGTGACTGACTGAGTGACTGACTGAGTGACTGACTGAGTGATGGACTGAGTGACTGACTGAGTGACTGACTGAGTGACTGGCTGACTGAGTGACTGACTGAGTGACTGACTGACTGAGTGAGTGAGTGAGTGAGTGAGTGACTGACTGAGTGACTGACTGACTGATGACTGAGTGACTGACTGACTGACTGATGACCGAGTGACTGAGTGACTGACTGACCCACTGACTGACAAGGGCGATTGAAAACCTCACTGTGATAGCGGGAGGTTCAGCATCCTGTGTTGTGTGAGAAAATGAAAAGTATCTGACGTTCTTCGCTCGTTCGATAGAAAGTGGGAGAACAGAGCAATGTGAAGAAGGTTACAGTCGACGCGCCAGAAAAACAGAATAATTCAATATTCAAGACTTTGGGTTCCATTGAATGCTGTGGATTTGTGTGATTGTTACTGCACTCGTCGAAAACGTTGGTTACGTCTGTTGTCCTCGTTGATGACGTAATCATCGTCTTTGTAAATGACAAGATAGGCCTAGTTGTCGTCATCGACCAGCTTCATATAGTCATCGTTGTCGTCACTTTCATTATCATTACTTTTGAAACTTTTATTTTTGCTGTGTTTCAAAAGGGTCACAGGTTTCTTTGCTCTTCACCCAGTGACAGCCCTTTCCAAAACACAGCATCTCTCTCCCCCCGTCTCTCTCTCTCTCTCTCTCTCTCTCTCTCTCTCTCTCTCTCTCTCTCTTCTCTTTTTATTTTCTCTCATTTCTCTCTTTCTTCTCTCTCTCTCTCTCTCTTTTCTCTCTCTCTCTCTCCCTCCCTCTCTCTCTCTCTCCCTCCCTCCCCCTCTCTCTCTCTCTCTCTCTTTCTTTCTCTCTCTCTCTCTCTCTCTCTCTCTCTCTCTCCCTCCCTCCCTCCCCCCCCCCCTCTCTCTCTCTCTCTCTCTCTCTCTCTCTCTCTCTCTCTCTCTCTCTCTCTCTCTCTCTCTCTCT
>JAWQFJ010003900.1:10000-20000 GCA_034096865.1 Theodoxus fluviatilis
ACAACAAGATCAACAGTCACCACTACGAATACCGTCACTAGTAACAGCATTACAACTACGAGCACCACCAGCGCCATTATTACCACCTCAACAACAACAACAACAACAACAGCTACAACAAGTGCAACAACCACCACGACTGCCATCACCACTACCACCGTAACAGCTACAGCAGCAACAACAACATCATCAACAGCATCAACAGCTACAACAAGTGCAACAACCACCACAAATACCATCACCACTACAACCATAACAACAACAACAACAACAGCAACAACAACAACAGCTACAACAAGTGCAACAACCACCACGACTGCCATCACCACTACCACCATAACAACAACAGCAACAACAAAAACAGCAACAACATCAACAACAACAACAATATCAACAACAACTACTATTACTACTTTCATCACCACCACCCTCTTTGTCGTCGTCCTTGTTATCGCTGTTACAAAAATAACGTGTGGAACCTCACCTACAAGGGCCGCCATGTCGTCATCGATGACTTCGTCACACAGGGCCCAGGGCATGCTCCCCTTGGTGTGCCCCTCCACCCCCCTGCACACACACACACACGGGGGGTCACGCAGGGGGCACTGATAAAGGCTCAGATTCATTTTGAACTGGAGATCATTCAGAGAGAGCAAACCTCCGCCAAGGCAGCAACAATTTCTCTTTATGGTTCAAATTCCAAAACTAGAGAATTGATAGCCCCCCAAATCTAATGGGTTGTTCTTTGGGTCGAACCCTCACCTTCCAAATCTAATGGGTTGTTCTTTGGGTCAAACCCTCACCTTCCAAGTCTAATGGGTTGTTCTTTGGGTCAAACCCTCACCTTCCAAGTCTAATGGGTTGTTCATTGGGTCGAACCCTCACCTTCCAAATCTAATGGGTTGTTCTTTGGGTCAAACCCTCACCTTCCAAATCTAATGGGTTGTTCTTTGGGTCAAACCGTCACCTTCCAAATCTAATGGGTTGTTCTTTGGGTCAAACCCTCACCTTCCAAGTCTAATGGGTTGTTCTTTGGGTCGAACCCTCACCTTCCAAATCTAATGGGTTGTTCTTTGGGTCAAACCCTCACCTTCCAAATCTAATGGGTTGTTCTTTGGGTCAAACCCTCACCTTCCAAATCTAATGGGTTGTTCTTTGGGTCAAACCCTCACCTTCCAAATCTAATGGGTTGTTCTTTGGGTCAAACCCTCACCTTCCAAATCTAATGGGTTGTTCTTTGGGTCAAACCCTCACCTCCCAAATCTAATGGGTTGTTCTTTGGGTCGAACCCTCACCTTCCAAATCTAATGGGTTGTTCTTTGGGTCGAACCCTCACCTTCCAAATCTAATGGGTTGTTCTTTGGGTCGAACCCTCACCTTCCAAGAAATATCGTTAGAATCCGTTCGGAACTTTTTGAGTTATCATCCACAGAGAATGAACTAGCAAACGCAACCACCCACGCACCAGCCGACTGATAAACAGAACATCCCTGCCGGAGATTATAAAAGAGCCACATAACTGGAGGATAATCCCCGTATGACTCGTTGTGAATATCGACGAGACTTCAAACATTGGATATTTATTGGGCCTACGCGCGCGCTCGCGCGCACACACACACACACACACACACACACACAAACACACACACACACGCACACGCACACATACTTACACGTGCACTCACGCACACACACACACACACACACACACGCACATACACGAACATTCACACGCACACACTCTCATGCACACACACATACGCGCGCTAGCACGCACGCACACACAAACACAAACACACACGTGCGCGCGCACATACACACACAGTTTGTCAAGCTTTTATATTTCTATAATGTCAGACAAACTATTTTACACAGGCATATCCTTCGTTCACACATCATTTGCATTTTTTCACATTTCCTTTTTCGATGCATAATTATATTTAGTTCAGTGGATGGAAAATTGGAAGAAATCAAATTGAGAACCAACAAGCACAAGGCAGTGAAAATACAATCTTCATAACATACGAGTGCGCTTGTTGACTACTTGCAACATTTCCCTTCAAACCACGGCGATGTGCGATCTGCCATTTCGCCTCAATGTGAACTATTTCAACAAGGGCGGTAACAGCACTTTGCCGTCAGAACTGTGAAGTAGAAGAAAATAGGATTGCCTCCCTTTACCCATCTCACGGCAGCTTCTTAGGCCTTGGCAGTTTGCACGGAGTCAGGAAAGGACATTCTGTGAACCCGAGTCACGTGACTCTGGTGCAGTTCGCAATGAATGCGTAATAGACTTGATGACCCTTCGCATTACAGCATTGTGTCTGAAATAGCTCGTTCTGGATACTATTTTTTCCACTTTTTACAGAAATCATTCAGATGTCAAAACTTTTTTTCATTTCAACGCCAGCATTTCATTTTATCGAATAAACGCTGTTTATTGCCTCAACAAGCGTAATTAATGAGTTTTGTGCAAAACAGTCTGAGAACTACTTTAACGATGTATGTCAGGGAGCAGAGTGTTATCCCACAAGCCTCTCTTGTGACATGAATATTCGAGACGGATTAGTTCCTTCATGTGATATGTACTGTGCTAGAGACTCTTTCGCCAGCAGGCGCAGTCTCTAGTGGACTAGAATGAGTCTCTAGTTTACTAGAATGAGTCTCCAGTGGACTAGAATGAGTCTCTAGTGGACTAGAATGAGTCTCTAGTGGACTAGAATGAGTCTCCAGTGGACAAGAATGAGTCTCTAGTGGACTAGAATGAGTCTCTAATGGACTAGAATGAGTCTCTAGCGGACTACAATGAGTCTCCAGTGGACTAGAATGAGTCTTTAGTGGACTAGAATGGGTCTCTAGTGGACTAGAGTGAGTCTCTAGTGGACTAGAGTGTCTCCATTGGACTAGAATAAGTCTCTAGTTGACTAGAGTGAGTCTTCATTGGACTAGAATGAGTCTAGTGGACGAATAAGTCTCTAGTGGACTAGAATGAGTCTCTAGTGGACTAGAGTAAGTCTCCAGTGAACTAGAATAAGTCTCCAGTAGACTGGAATGAGTCTCTAGTGGACTAGAATGAGTCTCTAGTGGACTAGAATGAGTCTCTAGTGGACTAGAATGAGTCTCTAGTGGACTAGAATGAGTCTCTAGTGGACTAGAATGAGTCTCTAGTTTACTAGAATGAGTCTCCAGTGGACTAGAATGAGTCTCTAGTGGACGAGAATGAGTCTCTAGTGGACTAGAATGAGTCTCCAGTGGACAAGAATGAGTCTCTAGTGGACTAGAATGAGTCTCTAATGGACTAGAATGAGTCTCTAGTTGACTAGAGTGAGTCTTCATTGGACTAGAATGAGTCTAGTGGACGAATAAGTTTCTAGTGGACTAGAATGAGTCTCTAGTGGACTAGAGTAAGTCTCCAGTGAACTAGAATAAGTCTCCAGTAGACTAGAATGAGTCTCTAGTGAACTAGAATGAGTCTCTAGTGGACTAGAATGAGTCTCTAGTGGACTAGAATGAGTCTCTAGTGGACTAGAATGAGTCTCTAGTGGACTAGAATGAGTCTCTAGTGGACTAGAGTGAGTCTCTAGTGGACTAGAATGAGTCTCTAGTGGACTAGAATGAGTCTCCAGTGGACTAGAATGAGTCTCTAGTGGACTAGAATGAGTCTCCAGTGGACTAGAATGAGTCTCTAGTGGACTAGAATGAGTCTCCAGTGGACTAGAATGAGTCTCTAGTGGACTAGAATGAGTCTCTAGCGGACTAGAATGAGTCTCTAGTGGACAAGAATGAGTCTCTAGTGAACTAGAATGAGTCTCTAGTGGACTAGAATGAATCTCTAAACTAGAATGAGTCTCTAGTGGACTAGAATGAGTCTCTAGCGGACTAGAATGAGTCTCTAGTGGACTAGAATGAGTCTCTAGCGGACTAGAATGGGGAAAGGAAAGTCTACGCACACCTTGGCCCACTTGTCCAGTTCCCTGCTGACCAGGCTGGGCGTACAGCGGGGCAGGAGGCCCAGGGAGTTCCCGCACAGGTACACGCACTCTTTCCTCTCGGCCACCAGGGACTTGTTGCCTGCCAAGGAATACATAAGTAAGTGAATGAATGAACGAATGCATATATGAATGAATAAATGAATGAATGAATAAATGAATGAATAAATGAATGAATGAATAAATGAATGAATGAATGAATGAATGAATGCATGAATGAACGAATGAATGCATGAAAGAACGAATGAATGCAGGAATGAACGAATGAATTCATGAATGAACGAACGAATGAACGAACAAATGATCAATAAACGAATGAATAAACAATGAACGAATGAAAAATGAACGAAAGAAGGAACAATGAACGAACAACGAACAATGAAAGATCGAATGAACAATAAACGATCGAATGAACAATGAACGCACGAACGAAGAGTGAACGAATGAACGAAGAATGAACGAGCGAACGAACGAATGAATGAACGAATGAATGAATGAACGAACGAAAGGAATGAACAAAAGGAATGAATGAATAAACAAAAGGAATGAATGAATGAATGAATGAATGAATAAATGAATGAATGAACGAAAAAAACTAACGAACGAATGAAGGGAACGAACGTACGAAAGAAACGAACGAGCAAACGAAGAAAAAGGAATGAACGAATAAACTAATGAACGAATAAACGAATAAACCCTAAGGCGTCACTGAGAAGACATGTTAGCAAGTCGGGAAGAGACTGACGTGTGTACACTGGCGATGCACACGCGCGCGCGAACATGCATGCCTGCAGGTAAGCACGCACAAGCACAGGCATGCGCACATACACGTGCGCACAAACACACGCACACACAAACGTACGCACACACCCACACGCATAAACATGTTGAAGAGGCGTTGCTTTGTGATATTATGGGAAGCATTTTTCAATCTTTCGTCTTCGTCTCACAGTCTATATATACATCTGCCCATCCGTCTGTCTGTCTGTCCATCTGTCCGTCTGTCTGTCCATCTGTCCGTGTGTCCGTCCGTCCTTCCGTCCGCCTGCCTGCCTGCCTGCCTGTCTGTCTGCCTGCCTGCCTGCCTGCCTGCCTGCCTGTATCTGCGTGTGTATGTCTGTGTGTGTGTCTGTCTGTCTGTCTGTCTGTCTGTCTGTCTCTCTCCCTCTCTCTCTCCGTCTGTGTGCGCGCGCGTGTGTGTGTCTGTGTGCGTGTGTGTGTTTGTGTGTGCGTGCATGCATGCATTTTATGTGTTTGTGTTTGGGGGGGGGGGGGGGGGAGGGGGGGTTGTATGTGTGTTTTTGTACGTGTCTGTGCGTGTATGCTTGCGTTGTATGTGTGTGTGTTTGTGTGCGTGCTTGTGTGTGTTTGTGCGTGTATGCATGCGTTGTGTGTGTGTGTGTGTTTGTGTTTAGGGGGGCAGTCGGCCTGCTACAGGGGGGGGGGGTGGATGGAAAGAGGTCAAGGCCGTGACCTACTGCAGTACAGGTCCGCCAGGAGCGGGTAGTGGAACTGCTGACGTAGATGGCGGATTGGATCAAGGGAGTCCATGTGGCGTGCAAAGTTGATGTCATCCAGTTCCAGTCCCTGTTGCCTGGCAACACTGCGGAGTACGTCAGCGGGATGCTCCGTCGTGCGGAACCACACGTCATCTTGGCGGCCTTTTGAGGCGTGGTCGGAGTCTGCTGCTGCCATGACTGCTGCTGAAGGTGAGAGAAAAAGAGAGACTTTCGCTGACTTTCGATGGATATCTAGCGAACGAACGAACAAACGAATGAATGAAAGCAGGAAGGAAGTTTTACTGTCTATCAACCTTTGTAGGCTATGTGAGCAAATTGACCTTGGATGACGGATGGATGGAGTATAACGGTCTATGAGCCTTTGTAGGCTATGTGAGCAAATTGACCTTGGATGACGGATGGATGGAGTATAACGGTCTATGAGCCTTTGTAGGCTATGTGAGCAAATTGACCTTTGATGACGGATGGATGGAGTATAACGGTCTATGAGCCTTTGTAGGCTATGTGAGCAAATTGACCTTGGATGACGGATGGATGGAGTATAACGGTCTATGAGCATTTGTAGGCTATGCGAGCAAATTGACCTTGGATGACGGATGGATGGAGTATAACGGTCTATGAGCATTTGTAGGCTATGTGAGCAAATTGACCTTGGATGACGGATGGATGGAGTATAACGGTCTATGAGCCTTTGCAGGCTATGTGAGCAAATTGACCTTGGATGACGGATGGATGGAGTATAACGGTCTATGAGCCTTTGTAGGCTATGTGAGCAAATTGACCTTGGATGA
The DNA here is from genome assembly GCA_034096865.1 of Theodoxus fluviatilis. Lineage (NCBI taxonomy): Eukaryota > Metazoa > Mollusca > Gastropoda > Cycloneritida > Neritidae > Theodoxus > Theodoxus fluviatilis. Next base: position 16,301 of record JAWQFJ010003900.1, read on the forward strand.
CGGATGGATGGAGTATAACGGTCTATGAGCCTTTGTAGGCTATGTGAGCAAATTGACCTTGGATGACGGATGGATGGAGTATAACGGTCTATGAGCATTTGTAGGCTATGTAAGGCCACTGATCACGATATATCATTAGAGGTGGTTAACATAAGAGAAAGTCAAGTTGCAGTGTCCCTAGTGGTTCGCCTCTCACGAAACGCGTAGGGAGACACGGGGGGTCTACTCTGACCCCCCCATCCCACACCCCACACCCCCAATCTTAGGGGGTCATTGATTTTGGAATCCATGAAAGTATCTAGAGTAAGCACAAGTCAAGTCACATTTTCCCTCATTATTCGCCTTTTACGAATCGTGTGGGAAGACGCGGTGGGTCTATTCTCACCCCCAGCCCACAGGAGGTCTATTCTCACCCCCAGCCCACAGGGTGTCTATTCTCACCCCCAGCCCACAGGGTGAGGGACAGCAGAAAGTTATTTAGAAAACAAGTGGGTTGTAAATCCTGCCGGTACCTTCCCGTGTCCAAACCCATTAGCTGTCACTGTGGGCAGTTCTCCATCAACAATCACTTCACCTGCCTGTCGTCCAACCTTGTTCATGCTCCCCTACGTCTTGGAGGCAGAGAGCTCCTTATATGTAAAGCATTTTTGTGTATGTATCTGTTGACTCTTTAATAGCGCCAATCTCACGCCCATGGGCATGCTCGAAGCGCTCAACACAAAGTTTAAATAGATGGGTCTTCTGGCAGAGCTTCAAGGTTTGAAATGATGACGAGTTTCGCATCTCCTCTGGAAGGCCAATTCACAGCCTTGGTCCTGCTTTCCAAAATGCTCTCTCTCCAGACTTCCTGGTATTTCAGCTTGGCACATAATTCCTGAGGAATTCTGTCAGATACATCGGAACTGCTCCACTGACACAGCTGTACACATGGCGCAGTGATTTGTCATAGATTCCATGGTGAATGGGTAGCAAGTGCAAGTCACGAAGAATGGGTGTCATAAGAGAGCGACTGGCCGGGCGTTTAACTACCCGTACTGCAGTGTTTTGTCATAGATTCCATGGTGAATGGGTAGCCAGTGCCAATCACAAATAATGGGTGATGTATGAGAACGACTGGGCGCGCGTTTAACTACCCGTGCTGCACTGTTCTTGACCTGTTGAATATAGGTGAGCTTGTGGCAGGAAGTTGTTAATCTGATTAATTGGCTGTGTGTGCTCTGTAGGAACCAATCACAGTGGCTGGCCCTCGCTATCAGAGAAGTCTCCCCAGTATACAATGGCTGGCCCTCGCTATCAGAGAAGTCTCCCCAGTACACAGTGGCTGGCCCTCGCTATCAGAGAAGTCTCCCCAGTACACATATGCAAACCCTAAGAAACCTGGCGAAAAGCGACATTCGAGTGGTTTAACAACGGTACGAGTTTCAAGTAATGCTTTGCGATGATTTTACGCAACTTTACCCGTAGTTCCGTGCCAATCCATGTGCACTCCCTTGTGGCTGGTCATCACTTGGGCATCCTGCCCCAAGAGATTTGCAAACTATTGTCGTGCTATGCGCCTCCTTTGCCCCCTTGTTTGCTGGGGGTAAGAATTGACCCTCCGCTTCTTCCCACGTGATTCGCAAAGGAGTGAACAGATAGTGTGGTATGAACAGGCTGTCCGGGTTATCTCCCTTGGACCATACAATTGTCACGTGTTGAGGCAAGTGCTAATTCAGTGCTATAAAAGGAAGAGCGGGGAAAATATCGACAGACAGAAACATACACCATCCACAACTGTGCAGGGCCAGCACACCAACAAGGTAGGTAGGTGGTTGGGTGGGTGGGTGGGTGACTGGCGAGCGTGGTGGGATGAGGTTTGAAAAGGCGAGATTCGACTCTCATATCACGCGCGCTCCGCCATACTAAAACGTAGCTGACAGGGATAAATGGATAGTATGTTACGGCCTATCAGCATCTGTAAGCTATGTAAGGCCATTAAGCACGGAATTAAAGAGAGATGTTAAGAGTAAACGCAACAGGGGTTTACATCCAGCCCTGAGCAGGCCTGTTTAGCGCTGGTGGGTCAAACCCACCTAGCTCATTCCCCTGTGGGTTCGGGGTAAGAATTAACCCACTGTGTCTCCCTACGCGGTTCGTAAGAGGCAAATGACTAGGGACACCGTGGCTTGAATTGCGTTTTTTCTAAAATGCTCTAGTAATTGTCGTGCTTAGTGGCCTTACATAGCCTTCAAAGGCTGATAGGCCGAAAAGCACCGTCCATCCATCCATTCATCCATCCGCCTAGCTCTATAGATATATTACTGATCAAGTACGTGGGTCATGGGATCTCAGGCTCTGCAGCCGGAGATACGATTTGCGTCCTTCATCTGTGGCAAATGAAATTTTGTGACAGCATAGATCATTACCTGATGCTTGTATTGGGGGAAAATCTAGACAGATGCAATGAGAAATTTTTCTGCGGCCTGCACACTGCAGTTGTCCCTACGATTTTATTGTCTAAATAGAAAGTGGGCCATGTCACTCTATATGTCGTGTTGGGCGTCTTTAGAAAGCTCAGAAAAGGCATTCTAAATCACGATGTTTAATGAAAGATAATACTTGAGTGATAGTGTGAAATCAGGATGCGTAAGTATGTACTAACGTGGCGCTGATTTTAGGCGGGCTCAGTTTATCAACCTCACTGGCTGCCAACAGCGGGTCGCGCTAAATTTAGCTCAGGGAAGGAGGCGATGGGTGATGAGATAACTTGTTCAGGAGGCGCAGCGCTGCACAGCGCTGCACGTGTTTCACTCCTGAACAGCAATTTTGGGGCGTGATTCACTCAGCGCTCATCACAGATCCGAGGTGATTTATACGATTTTCAAAATGGCGTCTTCGATCCCGCACTGACCGTCGATGCGTAAAATAACCCTCAGAAACATCATTTTGGGACTGGAACGACCTTTATTTGCCCCAAGCACTCTGTATGCGCGAGTAATGGCAAGTAAGGATGACACAGTAGTGGACTTTATTCACGCAGAATACATTTTAAACGTGCATAAACGATGTCTTTGGCAAAGAAAACACTTTCTTAGCGTCTAGCAACAGAACATGGGGCGCAGAAGATTTACCTATCCTTTAACAAGTAAAGCGCTGCACTAATTCTGTAAGTGTTCACGAGAGGCAAAGACCGCTCAATTGCCAACATGAAGCGCTCATGCAGCGCTTCGTACTCCTGAACAAGCCTCATGTTCCCAGCCCACCACTGCCTGGCCAACTAAAGAACCGAGCTGAAACAGCCGTGCGCAAATCAAGTCACGCTGTCCCGATGTATTCGCCTCTTACGAAATCGCGTAGGGAGATGCTGTGGGTCTATTCTGACCCCCAACCCACAGGGGGTCTATTCTGACCCCCAACCCACAGGGGGTCTATTCTGACCCCCAACCCACAGGGGGTCTATTCTGACCCCCAACCCTCAGGGGGTCTATTCTGACCCCCAACCCACAGGGGGTCTATTCTGACCCCCAACCCACATGGGGAAGCTAACAGGGAACCTGCTGACACTTGCTACCAAAATAGAGAAATCATGGCTTGACTTTCACCTACTGTGACATTGGCTCGTGATTTTTCGTGACGAACGGCCTTATATAGCCTACATAGACTTAAAGGCCGTAAAACTCCATCTCTCCGTCCGTCCATCCATCCATCCATCCATCCATCC
>JAWQFJ010003900.1:25000-40000 GCA_034096865.1 Theodoxus fluviatilis
TTGCCTTCTGCGAATCGCGTGGGGAGACGAGACGCAGTCGGTTCCATTCTTACCCCAAACCCATTCTGACCCCCGTGACACCCACAGGAGGTGTAGACTGATGCAAAAAAAATATATGACGGCTCTCGACTTTGCTTTCTTTCGGTCAAAATGTTGGTGGCCCTGAAAAGGGTCGTGTTAGCGAGCCGCAGCAGTGTTGCTGCGAGCTGGTTCAGTGGTTCTGACTGGTGCCTTCGGGCGTTGCTTCGGACGCGTTGGTCGGTCTCGCTTCTCGGGCTCTGCAGACTGATAGATCTGCATGTACAGCCATAGGGTGTGTGTGTGTAGACACACAGGCAGACAGGCACTGAGGCAGGAGAGGCGCAATGCTAAGGAAGACTGCTGACAGGTGCTATAGGCAGATGTTGCGACTTGTGTGCTCTTTTCTCACACGTGTTGTCCACGCCCTCCCTCTCAGAACTAGATTCTGTAGAGGACTCAATCACTCCGTGTGGAGGACTTTTCGCATACCTATCTTCTTGGGCTCTCATCTTTTCTGTCACGTACGCTCTCTCGCTTGTCTCTCCCTACATACCTTTCCATAGGTTCCAGAATCTTCGAGAACTGAGTACAACGTACTCCGCTGTCTGTAAGCTGCTCGAATGACGTCACGTGACACCGACAACACAAATTTACCCTGATGACGTCAAGTAAGTAAGCAATGGTAAGGGCGAGGAGACAGGTGTAAATAGCTTGAAAGAACCACGACACTCCGACACACTCTAGAACCTTCCCAACACAGACGACCTCACCTACGCACGTACAAGGGAGAACTCGTGTCGAGGCTTCCGGGGTGTAATTCATGAACGTGGCCTACCAGCGTAGTCTTAGACTACTGCCGCTGGTCTCGGACTACTGTCGTAGTCTACAATGCATGAACGTGGACTGTCGTAGTCTACAATGCATGAACGTGGACTTTGGTTCAGTCTCGGACTAAACTGCTGACTACGCTGGTCCAAGGATTTGTTGGACTACACACCAAAGTCCGAGACTGCCGCGATTAAAAACATGGCTGAGAAGTGGTTCTTTTGAAAAGAAATCCTCCATCAAAGCAAGTTGCGATGGATAGGACGACGAAAACAATTGAGACAGGCAAACCGTTAGATAAACCAACGCATCACATACGTACCTTTCAAGCAAACGCTTGCGCACACGCATACATACGCGCGCGCACACACACATACACTGACACAAACAAACACAAACACGCGCGCGCGCACACACACACACACACTCATTCACACACACAAACACACACACATACGCGCGCGCGCACACGCACACGCGCGCGCACACGCACACACGCGCGCGCGCGCGCAAACACACACATATGCGCGAGCACACACACATACACTGATACAAACAAACAAAAACACGCGCGCGCGAGCGCACACACATACACACTCATTCACGCACACAAACACACACATACGCGCGCGCACACGCACGCGCGCGCGCGTACACGCACACACATGCACGCGCACACACACATACACTGACACAAACAAACACTAACACGCGCGCACACACACACACACACACACACACACACACACTCATTCACAAACACACACACATACGCGTGCGCGCTCACGCACACGCGCGCGCGCGCACACACACATGTACAGGCACACACAAACATACAAACTTATACAAACGCGCGTGCGCACACACACATACACACACTCACACACTCACACACACGCGCGCGCTCACACACACACACACACATACACACACACACACACACACACACACACACACACACACACACATACATACAAACATACAGAGTACATACAGAGAGAGAGAGAGAGAGAGAGAGAGAGAGAGAGAGAGAGAGAGAGAGAGAGAGAGAGAGAGAGACAGAGAGAGAGAGAGAGAGAGAGAGAGAGAGAGACAGAGAGAGAGAGAGAGAGAGGCAGCCAGCCAGGTAGACAAGCAAATCAATAGACATCAGTGGGGACAGACACAAGTAGACACACGGAGCAACAGATCCTGGATGGGATCTGCCAAAATCAGATAAACGAAACACATGTCCACGGAGATGCTGTTCCGTGCCTCGGTCACACTCACAGCAGCGGCTGAACGTTATCGGCGGCACGTCAGAGTAGAGCGGGACCCCGTCTGTTTCATTGTTTACGTGACTGTAGCAAGTGGACGGAGATGAAGAGTTAGATGTTGCTTTGTCAAACAGAGGTTTATATAGGAAGGATTTCTACCAACAGAGGTGTATGTAGGAAGGATTGCTACCAACAGAGGTGTATGTAGGAAGGATTGCTACCAACAGAGGTGTATGTAGGAAGGATTTCTACCAACAGAGGTGTATGTAGGAAGGATTGCTACCAACAGAGGTGTATGTAGGAAGGATTGCTACCAACAGAGGTGTATGTAGGAAGGATTGCTACCAACAGAGGTGTATGTAGGAAGGATTGCTACCAACAGAGGTGTATGTAGGAAGGATTGCTACCAACAGATTTAACATAATTTACATGGCAACGCTGCCCAACGTATACTTGAGGAAAATAATGATCCCACCCACCCCTACCCCTCCCCTTATACATCTTTCACAGAAACTTCAAAGCGGAGCAGGCATGTTTATCTCATCTGGGCAACCCCCATTGATGAATCACACAGGCAAGATCGTCTTTGTTGTTGTTTGAAACATAGATCTATTTATACTAAGATCATGTTCAACAAGGATTCAGAATGAATGCGCTAGCACGCCCGCGAAGGAGTCGCTGTGATAAAATCTGCGATAACGGCTTGTGAAGAAAATGGAGCAAAACAATGCAATGTTTATGTATCCATATCTTGCTGACACCGCTTTTATAATTGCAACCGATTCCCGCTTCGTGAAATCGTGGCTTTTTTTCGAGGTTTTGCTATTGCTTTTGTTCTCCATGGTGGCTGACATTTTTGACAGGAAGTTTGAAGCGGTACGAATAGCGCTTGCGCACTGGGCGGAATCCCCGCGAATTCCACCTCATTCTAAAAATAACCCATAGACTAGGTCAATCAGTCCAAGACTTTCAAGTCAACACCCAGTCTGGGTTCGTGCATCATAGACTCGCTTAGTCCCAGACTAGTCCCAGACACCGCGGTAGTCTTAGACTATAAAGTCCAAGACTAGTGCTCTCGAAAGTCCACGTTCATGAATTGCACCGCAGAGGAGGGACAGATGGAGTGTTACGGCCAATCGACCTTTGTAGGCTATGTGACGACAATGATCACGAAAAATCATTAGAGCTGGTTGGAATAAGAGGTAGCCAAGTTCCCTAGTTATTCGCCGCTTATGAATCGCGTAGGAAGACGCGGTAAGTCTATTCTTACTCTCAACCCACATGGAGATTATTCATAGATATTCTGGACAGGATGGGAGGGAAGGGAAACTCCTGTAAATATTTTTTGTTTTGCTTTTGGCACGTCGTAGACGTTGAGCCAATGCCAACGCAGTCACACAGAGGGGTTTGCCTTGGGCAAAGGCTGTTGTTATTTGTAGACTCCAGCCAAAAACCAAGGCTACAGCAAAATGTTGTTATGTTGTACTGTTGTGTGGGGATTATCTTCAGCCGTGGTAAGCTCCTAACATGACAACTGGCATTCACTGGAGACAGAGATCAAATCCCCTGAAGATGGAGTGTGGCTGCCTATATGGCGGGGTGTTCAAAAACAGTCACACACGCAATCATCTCACCCACTTGGGTGATCCTGGGAGTGTTTAGCCCAGGTACGCAACAACAACAACGCAGAGGGGTAGGTGCATGGAAGATGTTCACCAAGTATGCTCATTTAAATAATGTTGTTCGAGCGTTCGTCCGCTGCCGCTTGCCGCAAGCGATAGGAATGTTCGACGCTGCACAATTCCTTGAGTTGCTTCCTTGGGCAAGTCTTTGATTCGCATCGCCTCTCCCTACCCAGGAGCGAAACCAAATGCCTGTGAGGGCTCCGACTGCCACATTGCCTCTCCCTACCCAGGAGCGAAACCAAATGCCTGTGAGGGCTCCGACTGCCACATCGCCTCTCCCTACCCAGGAGCGAAACCAAATGCCTGTGAGGGCTCCGACTGCCACATCGCCTCTCCCTACCCAGGAGCGAAACCAAGTGCCTGTGAGGGCTCCGACTGCCACATCGCCTCTCCCTACCCAGGAGCGAAACCAAATGCCTGTGAGGGCTCCGACTGCCACATCGCCTCTCCCTACCCAGGAGCGAAACCAAATGCCTGTGAGGGCTCCGACTGCCACATCGCCTCTCCCTACCCAGGAGCGAAACCAAATGCCTGTGAGGGCTCCGACTGCCACATCGCCTCTCCCTACCCAGGAGCGAAACCAAATGCCTGTGAGGGCTCCGACTGCCACATCGCCTCTCCCTACCCAGGAGCGAAACCAAATGCCTGTGAGGGCTCCGACTGCCACATCGCCTCTCCCTACCCAGGAGCGAAACCAAATGCCTGTGAGGGCTCCGACTGCCACACTGTCATACAAGTAACCCTTTCATGCAACCGTGGACGAGCGGAGGGTCAGACTCCTCTCCCGGTGGCGGAGTAGGCGCCGTGCGGGACTGTGTGCGTCGTATTTGTCTGTAGATGTGTTTGTTGTCAGAAGTCAGTAGGGATTGGACAAGTGAATCAATTAAAAGAGGATGATAAGTAAAGCGGTTTGGGAGCCATATTTGGGTCACAAGTCCACACACACACACACACACACACACACACACACACACACACACACACACACACACACATATATTGTGAGAGAGAGAGAGACAGACAGACAGAGAGACAGACAGACAGACAGACAGACAGACAGACAGGCAGGCAGGCAGGCAGGCAGGCAGGCAGGCAGGCAGGCAGGCAGGCAGGCAGGCAGGCAGGCAGGCAGGCAGGCAGGCAGGCAGGCAGGCAGGCAGGCAGGCAGGCAGGCAGGCAGGCAGGCAGGCAGACAGACAGACAGACAGACAGACAGACAGACAGACAGACAGACAGACGCACGCACGCGCGCGCGCGCGCGCGCGCACACACACACACACACACACACACACACACACACACACACACACAAGATGAATCTATTAAATGTTCGATCAAAAACAAAACGGAAAGTAAAAAAGAAAATCCAAAAATTTCCGGGCATTCGTGTGAAGTGTAACACAGGTGAAGAACTACATACGAGTCACAAGTCGCCGAACTCAAACGATGAATATTTGCATGTACGTATTATTTTTCGCACAAAGGAAAACATGAAATAAGTGTGTCAAACCAGTTTTATCCCATCTCTGTCGAAGGTTATCAGCAGCGGACCAGTTGAATTTATCAAGCACACATTTAAGTACAAGATCCGATGCACATCTCAAATCCGTGTGGAAATGCTAGAAACATAAGCTATCATATATTCTTCATGTTTCGTGCTTGAAACACGTACATGACCTTCACGATTATAGACAATAGCGTGTACACACGCCGCTACAAGTGCACATGCAGGCACACACATGCATGCACAAACGCACCCACACACGAATGCACGCGCACGCGCGCACACCCTCCCACTCACACACGCGCGCACGCGCATGCATGCATGCACACACACACACACACACACACACACACACACGTGCTGCTAAATTGCCACTAAAGGAAAGTGGTATGACAAGGAGGTCTAATACGCCTGAGTTGTTGCCCACATAGTAACGTGAATAACATCGAGATCGCAATACACGCTGCCGTACTCACAAAGGTGAATGCTCCAAGCTCCAAAAGAATTCATTATCAATGCAAGCAAGAGCTTCAACCCGCTGTAGGTAAAACTAAAGGTGTGAGAACGCACGGGTAGAAGGCTGCAGCAAACTTACCTGCAACGGAGAAGCCTGCAGAATGGAGTAGCTGAGACTACCAGACGATAAATGGCGATGTCACCAGTACACATGGTCATGTGACCACTCGACGTTCTGCAGTGACAGGTGCTGGTGGAAAATGGATGTCGCCAGCTCAGCAACAGCGAAACTGAGAAATAAATGGAAGAGAAACTGAGGGCAAAGACAGTTGAGGAAGACAATGGAGGAAAAGGTGGCCGGGGGGGGGGGGGTGGGGGGGGGGGGGTAGGGTGGAGAGGGGAGAGTGAGACAAGCGAGGCGCACGCAAAAATTGCAAATCTGTGAAGAAATGTAAAACTATGCACTGCTGCAATCGAATTAACGGTGTTTAAAATAGTAATACGTTAAACAAAAATGTTTAGTTTTAGAAGCTCTTGAGAACTCTAATTTTAAATTCAAAACTTGTAAAGTGAAACTTTGAAGCCATATTTCTTGCTCCCTGTTGTCAGCCACATCGATTACATCCGGGGTACTCAAGAGGAAAGAAAAATGGTGGAGACTGTCTTCAGTCATTCGATATATGTCATACGCTTCCTTTTGAGGACTGGACCAGGAGCGGCAGTAGCCTTGCTGAATTTCAACTGCAAATCAATCTGAACGACGACGACGAAGACGAAGACGATTATGATAATGATGTCGACAACAACGACGACAAAGATGACCATGATGATGTTCGAGATGTTGACTACGATGATGACAATTACAGAGAAGCGACGAGGACGACGAGGACGACTTCGCATGAGGCATGTGGAAGTGAAAGCCACCTGTGCGGCTGCATCGCATCAATCAACGGACGGACACACACCGTGAGTCCAGAAACGCGCCTGACTTGGCTTTCCTCTGTCCACTCGCCTTGAAAGGCGCGAATGCCCTGACCCAGACGCCACTGTGAGGGTTGTAAGTAAATCTATAGCAACCCGCTGCCAACCTCTGACCTCCCGGCGATGAATAATTATTGTGAGGGTTATTATTATTATTATTATAAATCACTCTTATACCGCGCGATACTCCCACTCAGTGAGACTCAAAGCGCTTCAGCCGATGTCGAGGCTGCCTCTCAGTGTGTAGTGTCTCAAGTCAATGAGACCAGTGTCCTGCTGCCAAGGGCGCTGGCACACTGTTTTTCACAAAGGAGAAATTGTGCGTGCTGGGTGTTTTTACTGTGGCCGACACCCACCCGTCGAGGACATGAGCGTCAGGATCTTTATAGTGCGTGATTTTGATGTTGTGAATGCGTATCACACACTAGACCTCGGTTTATTAAGGTCTCATCCGCTGCCAACCCGCTGCCAACCTCTGACCTCCCGGCGATGAATAATTATTGTGAGGGTTGTAAGTAAATCTATAGCAACCCGCTGCCAACCTCTGACCTCCCGGCGATGAGTTATTATTGTCAGGGTTCTAAGTAAATCTACAGCAATCCGCTACCAACCTCTGACCTCCCGGCGATGAATAATTATTGCGGAGTACGTCTGATAGACGGAAGCGTGGAGACAGACAGACAGAGAGACGGATGGAAAGAAGAAATTTGTCACCTGCGCACCCATTCCACAGACACAGATCGGTAAGAGTTGTCCTCTCTTGGGAGCCCCATCGTCAGCCCGCGTCATCCTCGTGGTAATAACGTCAGTTTCCCCCCAAAAAATCCATTTCAAAAATCACCAATGAACAAAAAATTATTATTGAAAAAGACACCCAGTGAAGTTATCATGGCAACTACGCCAAATTACAAAATGTCCACATGAATGAACATCGTTATCATGGCAATTACGTCCGTTTACAAAAATGCCAACTTCAATAAACACTAATGACTAAAAGTGTTACTAAAAAGAAGAACACTAATAAAGTCATCGTGACAATCACGTCATTTTACCAAATATCCATATAGATGAACTTCAGTGAAGTTATCGTGGAAATTATATCAGTTTACTAAAATGCCCGTTTCAATAAACACTAATGAATAGAAGTGTTATTGAAAAAATCTCTCTCTCTCTCTCTCTCTCTCTCTCTCTCTCTCTCTCTCTCTCTCTCTCTCTCTCTCTCTCTCTCTTACGCACACGCACACACACGCGCACACACACACACACACACACACACACACACACTCACACTCACACCACACACACACACACTCACACACACACAAACAGACACAAACACACACACATACACACACAAACACACACACACATATACACACACACATACACACATACACAACACACATACACACACATAAACATGCACGCAAGTTCACATCAACACACGCACACACACAGGCACGCACGCTCGCACGCACACTCACGCACACAGAAAACACACACAAACACGCACGCACGCACGCACTCATGCACACTCACACGCCATTCGGCAGACAGACTAAGAGGGATTAATACATGGACACGGTGGGTGTAATATTAGTATCAGAGTCAGTCATATTTCCTCTCCATTTCAGTGCTTTGTAAATGAACCAAGCGAGCGAATTACTTTTAGGCACAGACACACACGTATCCACGCACGCTCACACACACACACGCAAGCACGCACACACACACACACACACACACACACATGCACGCACACACGCACGCAAGCACACATGCAAACACATTCACGCAAGCACACACACATACACATGCACGCACGCACGCACGCACGCACGCACACACACACACACACACACACACACACACACACACACACGACACACACACACTGCATACAGGCAAGCGTCTGATTGCAGTCCATCTAGTGCAAGCTCTGTGATACTACTGGTTCTGTCGAAGGGAGACAACTACGTTAGGGAAATACGTCAGCTGGCTCTTATCGAACTCTCATCGCCACGTGTCATTGGATTTCACGTTTTCCCTTCCTTGCCTTTCATCAGTACCGTAAGGCACCATAGCTCAGTTGGTTAGAGCGTCTGCCTAGTAAGCAGAAGGTCGAGGGTTCAACTCCCCCTGGTGCCTTCTTTTAGATTTCGAGTAAAACAAGTTCGACATTAAGTCCACGACCTGTCATATGATATCTCGCCAACTTCGTGGTCCTTTAAAGTTTGAGTCCATTTACCACAACCAGAGATACTATAATATAATGGACTGCTGACTGACCTCTCAGTGTATAGTCTAAATATAGTCGCAGTGCTGTCTGCCCCGCTTCGACGTACCGTTTTTCAAGCCGATTTTGCTCCCGATCCGGTCTGACCGTGCGTGTAAAAATCGGGTTGATAGCCACCGCTACATCAGTTCGGGCAACGTAGATGAGTGCAACATTTATGACCGAGATAATACATGACAGACAAAGAGCGAGTCGACGCTTCATGAAGTCAGTTGGCAATCACAAAATATGTTTTTATGAGTAGGATGGTGTTATAAGTCAGAGGCACCGTAGCGGTCAAAATAGTTTTCCGGTGAAAACACTTTCCGGACGTCATCGCAGAGTTATCTGCTCGGGACGTGCTGAGAATTCAACTCTAAAAAGAGACGGCACCCGCCACTCCGCCTGACTGACTTGGCACGCCCGGGGAGTTATGCTAAGATCCGGCAGCGTTAATATATCTGCATTTCGTGACAAACGTCTTGCTCGGCGGTACTGTACTCCATGCACCTTAACGGTTCGCGTGATTCGGGTGTAATCTTAAGCTAAACGACGTTTATTGGCGCTGCTGAAATGGTCGAAGTCGGAAACATTCGGAACGTCGTTTAGCTTAAGATTACACCCGAATCACGCGCACCGTTAAGGTGCATGGAGTACAGTACCGCCGAGCAAGACGTTTGTCACAAAACGCAGATATATTAACGCGGCCGGATCTTAGCATAACTCCCCGGGCGTGCCAAGTCAGTCAACGGTCGCGTTTTATAAAACCAGACTAAAAATAGACTACAGGGAGGGGACTCCCATATTATTTCCGGCAGGGGAGAGGGCTTTGCACGGGGAAAAACTTTTTTGAACGCTACATTATGTGTTAAATTACACACATGCACCAAAAACACAAAAACTCGTAAAGCAACTAATGCGTCGTTTGTCGGGACATATTCCATGCGAAGAACAGGTGCAGGAGCGGTAAATCGCATAAAGAGAGAGCCTAGCAGATAACTCTGCGATGACTTCCAGAAACTGTTTTCACCGGGAAACTATTTTGACCACTACAGGCACTGCTGCTAAACGTGTGAAATACATAGAACAGGTTAAAGATACTACGTCTAGCGTTATACAGCTATTGACGGCGTTCAGTTTCTATGTATTTGTGCCTGATACATGGAATTTGTTATCGTCGTTGTGTTTTCTTATTCTGTGGAACGACAGCCCTCTATTTAGGCCTATGCAGGCTCCTCAACCAGCAATAGCACAGTTATTTCCAGGCATGTTGTGTCAAAACCCTCTGAATCCCACAGACGTAGAGTTGCTGGAATGATTCCACTGTGCTTTTAAGCAGACGCTACATCAAAGAACACACTTCATATTCAACGAATTGGCAGTCCAACTTCAACCTCTGACTCTACAATCCGCAAATTACATCATGTTTTTGCACAGCTGAATTCAGCTAGAGACGATAAAGCACAGCACAAGAAATAAGTATTACATTCTATTGCTGTGCGGACAGTGGAACCGGCACAGACTTAGACCGGAAGAGAACATTGCCAGAACTTGGGATTCATGCTCGAGACGGCACTGGCAGACGCATTTCGCACAGACAGCGGTCCAGTTACTATAATATCTCTGACCACAACAACGACATGAATCGACCGCTCCAGCAAAGCACGGTATCCCAGAAGCCCATGCGAATAACCACCATTTCCGTTTCGTTTGCCGAAAATTCGATGGAGATCTTGCTGCTGGGAGACCAATGGAAATGACTGAAGACTTCATTCAGGTCTAACAGCCTGTGTAGGTTATGTAAGGACAGCGATTACGACAATCACAGAGACGGTTAGAATAACAGCTGGCTAATTCAGTCTCAGTTTGCCTTCTCATTCACCTTTGACAAATCGCTTCGCCTAAGTAGGCGCGGGGGGTGTATTCTTACCCTCAACCCACAGATGGGTGTCACCTGGAGAACTAGAAAGTGCCCCGTGACCATCGCAGGCAACGGTCACAAATTAATGTCCAAGAATTCTACGCAAAGCACAGACTGCTCATGTGTCCGTCGTCTCTGGAATCGTTAGACTTCTCTCGGTCAGTCATCGGACTCTGAATCCACAATGCGATGACGACGACGGCGACGACGAAAACATTCGTGAAGAATGAGATTTTGTCAGGGGTTTGATCCACGAAACATCATGATTCGAGATCTCTGAGGTCGGTACGCCACTCGGTACTGGCAGCAGTGAGAACCAACAGCGACGCACACAACTGCGGGACACGAGCGCAGCAAATAACAGCTAACTGCCAGGCCGCCACAGATTCCACCGCGAAATACAAACAAGTGAGTCTTTAGACACCCCCCACCCCACCCCCACCCCCCGGGAGGATGCTAGCGATACGTCCTCCCTTAGGTGCTCGGGGATTGCGTTGCAGAGCAAGGAGGCAGCTCTTGAAAACGATCTTACTCCGAAGAGTTTGTTCCTGCATCCAAAATAGCTCGAGATTTTCGGGTGGGTTTTTCCGCTCTGATCGGAGTGGTCTCCCCCTTACTTCATCGGATTTCACTGTCTTCTCTGTCGTCATGCTGCCTCACTGAACGCTGGTCCAGCGCCTGCAGGCCTATATTTCGGTGCAATGGGGCTTACGTGGCGAACAAGGACAGCTAAGCCGTTAAACTTAACGCATTCGTTCGTTCAGTTCTTTGGCGCAAAGCAGTGGCAGCCTGCTGTGGTTACACGCGCACATGCAGCACAGTCTGAGACTAAACCCAGGTGTGGTGACAAGGTAGCAGTGTCGATTAAACAACAGCAACAACAGAAGTAGTGACAGCTGCATCTCCTCTACCACCACCACACCACCGCCACCACAACCACCACCACCACCACTAACCACCACATCCACCAACCACCACCAACCACCAACCAACACCAACCACCAACCACCACCAACCACCAACCACCAACCACCAACACCACCACCACCAACCACCACCATATCACTACCACCGCCACCGCCACCGCCGCCACAGCCACCACCGCAGCCATCGCCCCCGCCGCCGCCGCTACCACCACCACCACCAATAACAACAGCAGCACATAACACACACAACCACACACACACACACAACCACACACACACAACCACACACACACAACCATACACACACAACCACACACACACAACCACACACACACACACACACACACACACACATACACACATACACATTCACACACACATACACGCACACAACAACACAAACACACTACAGAAAAAACACACCAAAAAACATTCACTCACACGCACGCGCACACTTTAATACACACACACACACACATACACACACACACACACACACACACACACACACACACACACACACACACACACACACACATATCGATTCATCCCAATGCTTTGAGGGTTTTTGTATTTTGTTTTCGTCATGGCCAGTTCTTTCATCGCCATCTATCCAAGGGAGAAAACTCTGACAAGAAGACACGTCAGCTGTTCCTTATCGAATTTTCATCGCCACGCGACATCGGAAGTGTCGTTGTATCTTTACTGTCGGCGCCCGCAACCGCCGGGCGCCATAGCTCAGTTGGTTAGAGCGTCTGCCTAGTAAGCAGAAGGTCGAGGGTTCGAATCCCCCTGGTGCCTGCTGGGTTGTTTTTGCCTGTCGTATGAGCGCAACAAATTATGTGCTTAATTCATTTTCTCAAAAGTCATTTGAGAACTAGGCGTGGATGCGTCGACCTGCATTGGATTTGTAAAATTTGAAAGCTTTCACGACCTAGTGACGCATTCAACATACAGTTTTGATAAATTAATGCTGTTCATGGCTTACATTTTCTTTGGATGGGTTGCTAGTATCCCGAAATAGAACGTTTTCTGTGCGAACCGGCAACACGTCGGCCATTGAAATTTGCAAATAGTTGGCCACTTAGTCGTGTAGTGCTGAAACAGACCACCACTAAATTTTGGGTTGTTTAGCGGCCAACTTAAGAGGTAACTACGCGTAGTGAGCATTCATGCAGACCTTACTTCGCAATTTAGTGGCAAACTTCCGATTTAGTTGCCTACTACCGTGTAGTAGGTTCATATGCAGCCCACTACAGGAGACTTCACCTACCGGCGAAATTGTCTCTAGCCCAGCTGACATCACATGATGGAAGGTTTTCGTCCGAAATATGCTAATGGAGGTCGCACGAGAGGCTTGTGGCATAGCCGAGAGTATCAGAACGACCTACTTTTGGCGCAATGCTGTAATGCGAAGGGTGAAGTCTATTGCGCATTCATTGCGAACTGCGCCAGAGTCACGTGACTCTAGTTCACCGACTGTTTGAAAGGACCACCATGCTCTTCACGCTGTTTGTAGGGGCGGGTTTCCCAGTAGCAATCATAAAGCCCTTCGCACACGAGGCAGTTCCACACGCCACACACGGCTGGCAATAGTGGAGCAAAGGCGTCAGTATCGCTCTGCCATTGGGATATATTTCTGCCAGTCCGTGTGTGGCGAGTGGAATTGCCTCGAGTGCGAAGGGCTTTGACAGTCCTTCGCATTACAGCATTGCGCCAAAAATAGTTCGTTCTGATACTCTTTTTTCTCCACTTTTTACAGAAATCATTCCGATGTCAAAACGTGTTTCCATTTCAACACAAACATTTTATTTATCGAATAAACGCTTGTTTATTGCCTCAACAAGAGTAAGTTTAGAGTTTTGTGCGAAGTAATCTTAGAACTACTTTAATGGAGTATGTCTGGGACCAGATCGGCTATCCCACAAGCCTCTCGTGTGACCTCCATTAGCATTTTTCGGACGAAAGCCTTCCATCACGTGATGTCAGCTGGGCTAGAGACAATTTCGCCGGTAGGCGAAGTCTCTAGTGAACTAGAATGCCTTTCAAGTTTCTACTTGCGTGGAATGATAAGAGAAAAAAGTATGCCAAAAATTACAGGCACCAGAGGGATTCGAACCCTCGACCTTCTGCTTACGAGGCAGACGCTCTAACCAACTGAGTTATGGCGCCTGGCTACTACTCTGCTTGATAAGAAATAGAAAAAGAAAGTCTTCTGGGGTGTAATTCATGAACTTGGACTTTCAGCGTGGTCTAAGACTAGTCTTGGGCTACTGTCGTAGTCTACAATTCATGAAAATGGACTGTTGTAGTCTACAATTCATGAACATGGACTTTGGTTCAGTCTCAGCCTGAACTACGGACTACGGTGGGCCAAGGATTTGTTGGACTACACGCCAAAGTCCAAGGCTGCCGCGTAATTAAATGGCCGACCTAGTCTACGGTTCGCGCAGATATCGCTGTATTTTGGGACACTAGAAACCCATCGAAAGAAAATGTAAGCCATGAACAGCATTAAATTATCAAAGCTGTATGTTGATTGCATCAATAGATCGTGAAAGCGCTTGCTTTTACAAATGCAAATGTAGGTCGACCCATTACACGCCGAAGCACCCTGCCGCGATTAAAAACATGGCTGCCCCCATCCTGTTTCATCACCGAAACCGGCGACTGTTGCGGAGAAACAGAGTGTTCCGTGATCGGACAAATCCAATGGATGTGTTCAATGACACGGAAGTGTTGAAGAAGTGCAGACTTCCTCGACATCGGATCTTTGAAATCGCCGACGAGCTTAATGGGATGCTGGAGTACCCGGTTGCACGCCAAGGTTCCCTCACTCCACTGTTGCAAGTGTGTGTCACCCTCAGATTTTATGCCACTGGGGCGACACAGGATGTTGTCTGCGAGATATTTGGTGTAAGCCAGTCAACATCATCAAGAACAATAAATCGTGTCACTGACGCGATGTACCGGCAAATCAGGCATTACATTAAAATGCCTACACAAACTGAAGCTGAGAGCCAAAAGCTGAAGTTCTATCAACAGAGTGGATTCCCAGGTAAATATTTTTGTTCTTTTGTTGGCATATTGTTGACATTGGAGGGTTACATTTGAGAGTTTCAGTATACCAAAAACCCTTTGTAAATAATC
>JAWQFJ010003900.1:45000-47500 GCA_034096865.1 Theodoxus fluviatilis
CTACACAGGCTGTTAGACCTGAATGGAGTCTTCCTTCATTTCCATTGGTCTCCCAGCAGCAAGATCTCCATCGAATGTTCGGCAACGAAACGGAAATGGTGGTTATTCGCATGGGCTTCTGGGATACCGTGCTTTGCTGGAGCGGTGTAGCGTGGAAAATAGTAACCCGTGGAAAACAGTAACCGGAAGACATCGCAGAGTTATCTGCGAGGGACGTGCTGAGAATTCCACTCTAAAAAGAGACGGCACCCGCCACTCCGCCTGACTGACTTGGCACGCCCGGGGAGTTATGCTAAGATCCGGCCGCGTAAATATATCTGCGTTTTGTGACAAACGTCTTTCTCGGCGGTACTGTACTCCATGCACCTTAACGGTGCGCGTGATTCGGGTGTAATCTTAAGCTAAACGACGTTTATTGGCGCTGCTGAAATGGTCGAAGTCGGAAACATTCGGAACGTCGTTTAGCTTAAGATTACACCCGAATCACGCGCACCGTTAAGGTGCATGGAGTACAGTACCGCCGAGCAAGACGTTTGTCACAAAACGCAGATATATTTACGCGGCCGGATCTTAGCATAACTCCCCGGGCGTGCCAAGTCAGTCAACGGTCGCGTTTTATAAAACCAGACTACAAACAGACTACAGGGAGGTGACTCCCATATTATTTCCGGCAGGGGAGACGGCTTTACACGGGGAAAAACTTTTTTGAACGCTACATCATGTGTTAAACTACACAAATGCACCAAAACCTCGTAAAGCAACTAATGCGTCGTTTGTCGGAATATATTCCATGCGAAGAACAGGTGCAGGAGCGGTAAATTGCATAAAGCACGTCCCTCGCAGATAACTCTGCGATGACTTCCGGTTACTGTTTTCCACGGGTTACTATTTTCCACGCTACAAGTGGTCGATTTATGTCGTTGTTGTGATCAGAGATACTATAGTAACTGGACCGCTGTCTGCGCGAAACGCGTCTGCCAGTGCCGTCTCGAGCAGGAATCCAAAGTTCTGGCAATGCTCTCTTCCGGTCTAAGTCTGGGCCGGTTCCACTGTCCGCACAGCAATTGAATGTAATACTTACTTTTTGTGCTGTGCTTTATCATCTCTAGCTGAATTCAGCTGTGCAAAAACATGATGTAATTTGCGGATTGTAGAGTCAGAGGTTGAAGTTGAACTGACAATTCGTTGAATATGAAGTGTGTTCTGACACAACATGCCAGGAAATAACTGTGCTATTGTTGGTTGACGAACCTGCACAGGCCTAAATAGGGGGCTGTCGTTCCACAGAGTAAGAAAACACAACGACGATAACAAATTCCATGTATCAGGCACAAATACATAGAAACTGAACGCCGTCAATAGCTATATAACGCTAGACGTAGTATCTTTAACCTAACCCATGTATTCAACACGTTTAGCAGCAGTGCCTCTGACTTGCAACACCTTCCTACTCATGAAAACGTATTTTCTGATTGCCAACTGACTTCATGAAGCGTCACCTTGCTCTTTGTCTGTCATGCATTATCTCGGTCATAAATGTTACACTCATCTACGCTGCCCGAACTGATGTAGCTATTGATTGACAATTATGCATAATATACTATTTCAATGTTCATTCCTTCTTTTGAATTAGTTGTTTTCAGTGAATGCTGTGTACTTTCCTCAAGGATCGATTAGCTCTCCACTCTGTAGACATCGGAAACCGGAAATGATATTTGCCAGAACTAAGGCGGAGCGGCGCAGGCAGCACTGCGACTATATTTAGACTATGCACTGAGTGGTCAGTCAGCAGTCCATTATATTATAGTGTCTCTGGTTGTCTTAAATGGACCCAAACTTTAAAGGACCACGAAGTTGGCGAGATATCATATGACAGGTCGTGGACTTAATGTCGATCTTGTTTTACTCGAAATCTAAAAGAAGGCACCAGGGGGAGTTGAACCCTCGACCTTCTGGGGCCGGTTGCTCAACAAGCCGTTATCGGCTAGCTGTCAGCTAAAACGTAACCTACCAGCTAAATCAGCGCCGGATAGCTTAACTGGGTTGCTCGTGCGCCAGTTTGACTACCTGACAGCTAAGTTAGCGGGAATAATTTAGAGGTGGTCGGAGCAGCTCTAAAGTCCCTTAGTTGGGAGGTAAACATGGCGGCGATCATTCACTAGAGTTTTCGTCAGCGATATCAGAGACGAAATCGGGTGTATCGAGATCGCTTTGATCCTTGTGTGGAGTTGGGACGGTTGGGAAGGGGTAGTAGGGTATTTTTCGTGACCAAATTTGACTTTGAAGTGACTTTTTTAGGTCCTCGTAAGTTTGAGTCGGCCTTCGTCCTATGCTCGCATTTTTGGTGGACCAACGCGGATCATATATATACGTTAACGACTCGCTATGATGTCATGTGAGTCAGTAGACGTGGGGATAGAGCGCGGGACTGGGAACACTCGCAAGTCCCAAAGACGTTGGGTTCGAACCCCGGAAAAGTTTTATTTTTATTATTATTTTA
>JAWQFJ010003900.1:52500-58047 GCA_034096865.1 Theodoxus fluviatilis
GTTTCCATGCCAACTATTTCCATGCCAACGGTTGCCATGCCAGTGAAAAGATCAAGACCTCGGTATGTTTCATCATTGTTTTATACAACTGAAGGTTACTCTGCTCACTTTCTAAGAAACGCTTCCATCTAACAGTACAATCACTGCTTCACTGGCAGTTATTAATGCATAACAGAGTCAGCAACTTGACTCAAAAACGGATTTCCCCCCTCCATATCTGTTTAATCACCTCACTTGAACGAATTAAAACAAACATATGATGTATTACAATCCTTAACAACATCATAAGCAACAACAACATCATAAGCAACAACAACAGCATAAGCAACAAGAACAACAACAACATAACAGTCTAATTCTTCCTATTAAAAAACTTTGAGAGACTTATGTAAAAGGTGGCACAAGGCAGGTAATTCACACAATGAATGTATCTTGTAATGATGATAAAGAATACAAGTACTAGATGAACAAGAAGGGCAAAGCCCATACGCCTCTCATGCTTGACCTTGACCTATACATGACCTTGACCTTCAGGTGACCGTCAAGGTCAAGGTCAAACAACTAAACCTAGCAATGACATCATACACTAAGAAATGCTTTACACATTTTTCTTACAAAAATACATGTGACCTTGACACAAGGTCAAGGTCATCCAAGGTCATGCAACACAAAGCTGTTCATTCAAGACATAGGAAGCACAATGGTGCTTATTGGCACTTTCTACCATGAGATATGGTCACTTTTAGTGGTTCACTACCCCATTTTGGTCACATTTCATAAGGGTCAAAGTGACCTTGACCTTGATGAAATGTGACCAAATGTGTCACATGATGAAAGTATAACATCTGCCCCACATAATTATTAAGTTTGAAACAGTTATCTTCCATAGTTCAGGGTCAAGGTCACTTCAAAATATGTATACAGTCAAACTTTGAAGATCTCCTGTGACCTTGACCTTGAAGCAATGTCAATCAAACTGGTATCAAAAGATAGAGATTACTTTGCCCTATTTACCATATATAGGTGAGGTATCCAATCTCAAAAACTTCAGAGAAAATTGAGAAAATGTGATAAATGGCTGTTTTTTTGGACAACATTTATGGCCCCTGCGACCTTGACCTTGAAGCAAGGTCAAGTCACTATGTATGTTTTTTGAGGCCTTGTCATCATACACCATCATGCCAAATTGGGTGTTGATAGACTTAATAGTTTCCGAGAAAAATCCAACGTTAAAGTTTTCGGACGCCCGGACGGACGAAACGGGCGAGTACATAGACTCACTTTTGCTTCGCATGTGAGTCAAAAAGTAAAAGAAACGGGTGAAAAGGGGTGGGGGGTAGGAAGAAAAGGAAGGGGTGGGTGCGGGAGTGGGGAATGGTGTACAAAGAGAAAAAGGAATAGGTAGAGAAGAAGAAGAAGGCAGAAGAAGAAGAAAGTAGAGAGAAGAAGCAAGAAGAAGAAAGTAGAAAGAAGAAGCAAGAAGAAGAGGGTGAAGAAGAAGAAGAGGAAGAAGAAAAAAAGAAGAAGACAAAAGAATAGAGACAGAAGAAAGTAGGAGGAAGAAGAAGAAGAAGAAGCAGAAGAAAGACAGAAGAAAGTAGAAAGACAGAAGAAAGTAGAAGAAGAAGAAGATGGAGAAGAAAGAGGAGAAGAAACCCTAAGCGGACAAACTCCATCAAGCCAACAGAATTTGAAACAAAGATTCACACCCACTGCTGCCAGAAATCCATCACAAGCCTGTCCTTGTTGAAGCAGCTTGCACACCAAACCATGCAGCAAGTCAAATACACACTTTGCTATCTGCACCAAGGTCAAGGTGCTTTTTTTTAATATTGCGACCTTTCCACCCATTGACTGGTGCTCAAACCGCCTGGGCATCGGGCTGCCTCTTTCTAGCGCTCCAACACCATCTTATCTCCCTGGTCATCGGGCTGCCTCTTTCTAGAGCTCCAACACCATCTCATCTCCCTGGGCATCGGGCTACCTCTTTCTAGCGCTCCAACACCATCTCATCTCCCTGGGCATCGGGCTACCTCTTTCTAGCGCTCCAACACCATCTCATCTCCCTGGGCATCGGGCTACCTCTTTCTAGAGCTCCAACACCATCTCATTTCCCTGGGCATCGGGCTACCTCTTTCTAGCGCCCCAACACCATCTCATCTCCCTGGGCATCGGGCTACCTCTTTCTAGCGCTCCAACACCATCTCATCTCCCTGGGGACCATGCAACCAGGCTGCACTCCAACAGCCTGGGCATCGGGCTGCCTCTTTCTAGCGCTCCAACACCATCTCATCTCCCTGGGGATCATGCAACCAGGCTGTGGATGAATGCACCCAAGTTAGTTTTACAATTTTCCAGCTCAGCGATCACAGGTACCCATTTTACTCCTGGGTGGGGAGAAGCAATGCGAGTGAAGCACCTTGCTCAAGGATGAAACTGTTGAATCCGCACTGCTTCGAACACCGCACCCACTAGCCGCACCCACTAGCCGCACCCACTAGCCGCACCCACTAGCCGCACCCACTAGCCGCACCCACTAGCCGCACCCACTAGCCGCACCCACTAGCCGCGCCCACTAGCCGCACCCACTAGCCGCACCCGCTAGCCGCGAGCGACTGCCGGTCAAGTGCGCTGACCACTTGGCCGCGGAGCCCCACGTCTTGAGCAAGACCAAAACCTTGAACTTTGAACCTTGAACTTTGATCAACTCTGCCATCCACAACATGCTAAAATCACACTAGCATCCCACAACTACACCAACCATTAGGGACACACACACACACTCACACACACACACACACACACACACACACACGCACACACACACAACTTGGTTTGTTTCAGGCAACATGCACAACAAAAAAGAGTATGCATAGGTAGGAAATCTTTTGTTTCTTAAGTTCAAAAAAAGGTTGGCACACCTTAATTGTCTCTGTCAGAGAAAAAGGTTGGTCTCAAGATGAAAGAAATGATGGCAAGCCGTCAGAAATCTTTGTTTACTCTTGGCGGTCAGAGAGAAATAGAAATAATCTCACCAGCAGTGTCAGCTGTTAGTTTGAAATGCCATTTTCAAATGGCATGGAACTAAAATAAGTTCAGACTTTTTCTACATCTGCATGTGTGGTATTTCTTTTTGCAGCAGCAACAGCAGCAAAAACATTGGGCCTGCAGCAGAGTTAGGTTCTGTTGGGTGACTGGAAACAAACAGACAATTTTTTGTTTGTTTGCAGCAGCAAAACTTTGTGCAAGGCACCTACCAGCAATGTTCAGTACATACTGTACACACATAGGCATGAACTCGCTATAGACATAAGTACATCACAAAATAGCTGTCCATGATTTGATCTTCCAGAAAAATGTAAAAAACACAACAAGGCTTGCTCAGTTTTCGTTTGTGTTTTGGTTTGGGCTGTACTTCAGTGGTAAAGATTGCACATTCACATTGCTTGCAGCAAGCTACAGCAACATTTGCAGCTACAAGGACCCTAAGTTTGCATCCTTAGGCAAAATGCTGAACTCTAGCCCATCAACATACTGGTATTCATTATGCTCAGTTCTACTTCCCTTTTCATCCATATCCCATGCACATATCTGTTGGGCAATTTAAAAATAATTTTAAAAAACAAAAAAACCACCCTACACAGAAATGTGTGTACCAACTCCTCCTGCATAGGTATTTCTATTTAAAAAAAGGTCCTAATCAAATGGATTACAAACACTAATCATCATCATCTTCATCATCATCATCAATGTCATTGTCGTCGTTATCATCATTTTCATCATCAACATCATCATCATCATCATCACCACCATCACCATCGTCGTCATCATCGTCATCATCATCACGTGTCAGTTGAACATCCATCCTTTGGAGACAGCGTGACCCTAAGGAGAGATCAAGACCCTGCTTGCAGCACAAGACAGCCCGAGAAAGACCTGGCACAAAACAGAGACTAGAGAACCACCGTGTTCAGCACCATCTCCCACACATCTCCCATCGGCAGTCCACGCATCACTGGAGTTCCTCGTTGCCCAGCAAGTAGTCCTTGATGCATGACGGCAGGGGCAGACAGCGGATGGCAGACTGGATGTCGCGTGTGTGCGCCAGAGTGCGTCGTATGGCCTTCCTGCACTGACCAGCCAGGCTGAACTGCCGTCTGTATTGCTCCTCCACCCAAGGCGGATACTGGCTGTACCAGTACTTGTTCTGAAGTGATACAATGGGACTATGGTGTTGCTGGTGGTGGTCTCAGTATGAACACATATGCAGAGTTTGAGAGTGACTGGCTGTACCAGTACTTGTTCTGAAGTGATACAATGGGACGATGGTGATGCTGGTGGTGGTCGCAGTATGAACACATATGCAGAGTTTGAGAGTGACTGGCTGTACCAGTACTTGTTCTGAAGTGATACAATGGGACGATGGTGATGCTGGTGGTGGTCGCAGTATGAACACATATGCAGAGTTTGAGAGTGACTGGCTGTACCAGTACTTGTTCTGTAGTGATACAATGGGACGATGGTGATGCTGGTGGTGGTCGCAGTATGAACATATATTCAAGTATCAAGAGTAATTGAGGGGAAAAAAGATGAATTGCCTGTACTAGTGTTTTCTCTGAAGTGATACAATGGGAAATGTATATGCTGATAGCTCAGACAAAAATTGCATGCAGATGTAAACAAAAACAAACAAATAAGAATGAAACCAAACCAAATCCAGACATTTTAAAATTAACAAGAGATTAAATTGTTTTTAAAACAAAAACATTGCAGCCATGAGTTTAGATACCAGGGACTGACAAACGAGGACAATAAATAGGGGGAGGGGGAGACAGAGGGAGGGAGGGAGAAAGAGAAAGAGAGAGAGAGAGAGAGAGAGAGAGAGAGAGAGAGAGGAGAGAGAGATAGAGAGGAGAGAGAGAGAAGAGAGAGGAGAGACAGAGAGAGAGAGAGAGAGACAGAGAGAGAGAGAGAGAGAGAGGGGGAGAGAAAGAGAGAGAGAGAGAGAGAGAGAGAGAGAGAGAGAGAGAGAGAGACAGAGAGAGAGAGAGAGAGGGAGGGAGGGAGAGAGAGAGAGAGAAAGAGAGAGAGAGAGAGAGAGAGAGAGAGAGAGAGAGAGAGAGAGAGAGAGACAGAGAGAGAGAGAGAGAGAGCGAGAGAGAGAGAGAGAGAGAGAGAACCAACCTTAAGCAAAATCCATGCTCGGTCAAAACACAACAGTATTGGCATTACACGGCAACTTTTCATCTTCTCTGGGTCAGTAACTACTTCACACTTTACCCCCTGATCACCGGACTGCTTGGTCATCCCTTTTCATGGCACTTGATGACAAAGACGGCCAGAGACAGACATAATGCATAGTCACATCTCAGTTTCATCTCCACTCCATAGAGGCCACTCCCACCCAATACCCACTCAATGCTACATCAAGGATTGACTGCACCTCTGTGTTTCTTCACTGCCCTCACTGCTACCCCGTTTAACTCCTGGGTGGGGAGAGGAAATGCGAGTTAAGCACTTTGCCTCAGAGGGCAACTCTAGGATTTG
>JAWQFJ010003903.1:0-12153 GCA_034096865.1 Theodoxus fluviatilis
ACCTTTATATGACCTTGACCTTCAGGTGACCTTCAAGGTCAAGGTCAAACAACTAAACCTACCAATGACATCATACACTAAGAAATGCTTTACACATTTTTCCTACCAAAATACATGTGACCTTGACACAAGGTCAAGGTCATCCAAGGTCATGCAACACAAAGCTGTTAATTCAAGACATAGGAAGCACAATGGTGCTTATTGGCACTTTCTACCATGAGATATGGTCACTTTTAGTGGTTCACTACCCCATTTTGGTCACATTTCATAAGGGTCAAAGTGACCTTGACCTTGATGATATGTGACCAAATGTGTCTCATGATGAAAGTATAACATGTGCCCCACATAATTATTAAGTTTGAAACAGTTATCTTCCATAGTTCAGGGTCAAGGTCACTTCAAAATATGTATACAATCCAACTTTGAAGAGCTCCTGTGACCTTGACCTTGAAGCAAGGTCAACCAAACTGGTATCAAAAGATAGGGCTTGCTTTGACCTATATACCACTTGTAGCTAAGGTCGCCATTCTCAATAACGTGGGAGAAAATTGGGAAAATGTGAAAAATGACTGTTTTTGAGACCACATTTATGGCTCCTGTGACCTTGACCTTGAAGCAAGGTCAAGTCACTATGTATGTTTTTTGAGGCCTTGTCATCATACACCATCATGCCACATTTGGTGTTGATAGACTTAATAGTCTCCGAGAAAAATCCAACGTTTAAGTTTTTTACGCCCGGACGGACGGACGGACGGACGGACGGACGACACGGCTGAGTACATAGACTCACTTTTGCTTCGCATGTGAGTCAAAAATGGGTGACAATTTGCACATTTCACTTACAGTAGAAATAAACAAGGCAACAGAAAGAGAAAAGGCTGGTCTTTCCTCTCACAGGCATGATGTTTGTGAAGAGATTTACTGTTAGCTGTGAAGTAGTAGGGAAAAGTAGGGCATTAAGCCACACAAGGCATTAGGCCCCACTTCAAGGAACAACATTTCACATCACTTCAGTTTGTTGTATTTTGTCTTCAAAATGAGTTTCAATCACTCACAGTTGGTTTCTCTTAAGAGAGATATTTGTTTCTGACCCAGTCAGAAAGTAGGTTAGTCACCACAAGATTTTTGGTCACTACCAGACCTGGGTACCCCAAATTTTGCCTCAGCGTACTCACTGGTTCAGATATGCGTATTTTTATAAAACTGTGCGTATTTTTTGCGCGGAAAAACAATTTCAAAAATGCAGCGTTTGGTTTGCATACAAAGAGGCAATGCAAGTGAAGAGTTATCTCCCCCTTGACCGCTGAATCCGGCTGTTTAGTTGAAGCGAAACTATGTATCTCTACAGGAGGACACTGGTCACGTAGGCATCCCGCAGCGCGCCTGAACTGATTTTGACTCCAGAGAGAGAGAGAGAGAGAGAGAGAGAGAGAGAGAGAGAGAGAGAGAGAGAGAGAGAGAGAGAGAACTTGAACTTGAACTTTATTGTCAAGGCCCTCGGCCCATTGCAAATACAGGAGTTTACCATAAAACACAATTAAGTAATCATCGCCAGTCTAGTCACAGAGCGGGTCAAACCGTTACCGGGACCATACATCTGTCCCCTATTCTGAGGGTACGCATTTCAAGAGCATAATATATGTACATAGCTACTGCTAAAGATCTTATTTTTCTCGTGCCAGACTCTCGCATTATTACCGTACTCATGGATCCAGTATATCTATTAGGTAACAGATGTCTTAGGTATTTCGAGCGCAGTTCATTGTATGCAGTGCATCTACAAAAAAAATGTTCTTCATCCTCTCTATCTCCACAGAATGAACATCCGAGGTTAGTCTCGTCTGCATATCTATTTATCTTCAGGTCGATGATAAACCTGAATCCTATCAAAACGCGCCTGAACTGATTTTGGAGAGAGAGAGAGAGAGAGAGAGAGAGAGAGAGAGAGAGAGAGAGAGAGAGTGACAGAGAGAGAGAGAGAGAGAGAGAGAGAGAGAGAGAGAGAGACAGAGAGAGAGAGAGACAGAGAGAGAGAGACAGAGACAGAGACAGAGAGACAGAGAGAGAGAGAGAGGTGTGAGGTATCCTCCCTGCAAATGTTATTTTAAGATTACCCCACCCACTTCTTACCCCAGCACCCTGTAGCAGTGGGGCTAAACTAAACAGCCCCTCTGGGAACCGTGTAGTCACAACAGTGTTGTCAACACACATTACACAAATGTCCGATGAAGAGCTCTTGTCAAAACAAAACTCGAACAGTACCAGACTCCTTCCAGCCTCAGGAAAATTAAATTGTGGATTGGAACTTGGGGGGGGGGGGGGGGGGGGACCTTTTGATTTCACGATTGTGGTATTTTTCGATTTCACCATTGTCGTATTTTTTAACACAAGTCGTAGTAGTCGTATTTTCAATAGTTTGGTGTAAAAAATACGCCAAAATCGTATAGGTAAGCAGGTCTGCACAGGGGCGGACCAAATGAGTTGTGGGGGGGGGGGTTCCTTTTTGGTTGGGGGGGACAAATCAGCGAAGTGGCGAAGCCACGAGCGTGCGCCTGCGAAGCAGGCGCGCAAACTAGGGGGGTCCGGGGGCATGCCCCCCCGGAAATTTTTTGAAAAACGGTTAAAATCTGTGCAATCTGGTGCATTCTGGGCCTTGTTTTGAGGGGTAAGAGCAGCATTGTTTTTGGAGACACACACAAAAAATATATTTAAAAAAAAAAACTCAAACCAAGGTACATGCTTTTTCTAGGGGGGGTTCCGGAACCCCTGGAACCCCCCCCTGGGTCCGGCCCTGCTGCACTACTCTTGTGTTGCCATGTTAAAAGTATATTTGTTTAATGTGCCTCTTAGACCTCACCCACATCTAATGTTCAAGTGCACTTAATGATCATAAATGGAACATGACAACCTCATCAGTGCTTTTCTAAACCACCAAGGTAAGTGCTAATGCATTCCTGTTGTCAATCAAACTGTGCTGGGGCTTCATGACTTTCTCTTCAGCATTTTGTTTCGAAAATGAAAACAGTTTGTCAGCAAGACAAAACAGGACTGATGAAACTTGCATACACCTCAGTAAGCCCCAGGAAGTTGGGGCATTAGGTACCAATGTAAAATATATATTTGGGTAGATCTAATCTCATCGAAAACATAACAAGAAGGGCAAAGCCCATACTACTCACATGCTTGACCTTGACCTTTACATGACCTTGACCTTCAGGTGACTTTCAAGGTCAATGGCAATCAACTAAACCTAGCAATGAACTAAGAACTGCTTTACACATTTTCCCTACCAAATATACGTGACCTTGGCCCAAGGTCAAGGTCATCGAAGGTCATGCAACACAAAACTGTTAATTCAAGACATAGGAAGCACAATGGTGCTTATTGGCACTTTCTACCATGAGATATGGACACTTTTAGTGGTTCACTACCCCATTTTGGTCACATTTCATAAGGGTCAAAGTGACCTTGACCTTGATGATATGTGATTAAATGTGTCTCATGATGAAAGTATAACATGTGTAATACAATGTTATGAAGTTTGGAAGAGTTATCTTCCATAGTTCAGGGTCAAGGTCACTTCAAAATATGTATACAATCCAACTTTAGAGCTCCTGTGACCTTGACCTTGAAGCAAGGTCAAGTTACTGTGTATGTTTTTTGACGCCTTGACATCCTACACCATCATGCTAAATTGGGTGTTGATAGACTTAATAGTCTCCGAGAAAAATCCAACATTAATGGTTTTTACGGATTACAGGACGCCCGGAAACATGCCCGGACGCTCGGCCGGACGACACGGGTGACCTAGTATGAAAGTATAACATGTGTACTACAATGTTATGAAGTTTGGAAGAGTTATCCTTCATAGTTCATGGTCAAGGTCACTTCAAAATATGCATTCAATTCAACTTTAGAGAGCTCATGTGACCTTGACCTTGAAGCAAAGTCAATCAAACTGGTATCAAAAGATAGGGATTACTTTGCCCTATACACCATATATAGGTCAGGTATCCAATCTCAAAAACTTTAGAGACAATTGGGAAAATATGAAAAATGGCTGTTTTTTAGACAACATTTACGGCCCCTGCGATCTTGACCTTGAAGCAAGGCCAAGTCACTATGTATGTGTTTTGACGCCTTGTCATCATACACCATCATGCCAAATTGGGTGTTGATAGACTTAATAGTCTCCGAGAAAAATCCAACGTGACAGGTTATTTTTTTGGGACGCCCGGACGGACAACACGGGTGAGTACATAGACTCACTTTTGCTTCGCATGTGAGTCAAAAACGAAATTCCGTTCATGACTTGAGCTCTGGACTAAAAATAAAATAAAATTAAAAAAAAAAAACAGAATGCAGAAACACATTCTCCTGACAGTGACTTAAATCAATCCTGTGCTGATCTTCCACCCGATGCTCCCTCCACCAGTTCATCCCAGAAGGAATTTTTTTTTGGACAAGTTGGACAAGAGGCTACAAGCTGTAAGGAACCAGCTGTATCGCTAAACCACCAAGGTAAGTGCTAATGCATTCCTGTTGTCAATCAAACTGTGCTGGGGCTTCATGACTCTCTCTTCAGCATTTTGTTTCAAAAATGAAAACACTTTGTCAGCAAGACAAAACAGGACTGATGAAACTTGCATACACCTCAGTAAGCCCCAGGAAGTTGGGGCATTAGTGATTAGGCACCAATGCAAAATATATTTAGTTGGGTAGATCTAATCTCTTCTAAAACATAAAAACCAACATTAAAATGCATAAAATCACACAGAGGGAGAGAACAAAATCTTGATTTAATTCTAATGTAAATTTTTCTGCCAATGCACAGAAGCAAGGTCCAAAATGACATGATGCAGCCCCCATGCCACATTGGTAGTCTCTGACAGCTCAAGGCCAACCCTGGGTGTGTTATTGGAGCAACACTCAAAGCCCAGCAGGCAGTAGTCTCTGCCAATGGACCTTATTCACGCGACCCGCCATTTTGGTTTTAAAACGAGGCAGATAACGCGAACATGTCGACATGGCTGACACGTTGAAGACAACAGAGGGGTTAGCGCAGCTTCAACGACAAAATCCTTTCTGCAGTGGAGGTGACCGGCATTGTTAGATCAAAAACTATTCAAAAATAGTCACAATAGACTATCGTAACGTATAATTTCTGCACAAAACCCGCAGAAGATAAGTAAACAAACCACACCGTACATACCTAGCAGACGAACACGATCGAACCATAGCCACTACCCCAGCAGACGATCGAGTTAGTGTGATATAATGTTTCCTGTAAAGCTCGAATGCGTGGCAGCAGATAACTGTTTAGTTCTGGCTTGAATTGACAATTTTGTTTCCCTGGTCAGGCGAGGACAGAAAATTCACGATCATCCAGTCGATGAGTGCACGATCAACTTAATTGCCGCATTTGGCGTAATGAAACAAATAAGATGATGACAAGAAAATGGCATTAAAGCACAAAACAAAGTTTCATGACAACCAAAATCACCGATTACATTGATAACTGACCATTTTTACACTTACAACTATGTGCTCAAACCGTACAAAGCAAACAAAACACACTGCGGGGAGTGTCCCGGACAGGCATCAACACTTAAGTGCACGAGTGATCATTTCGCTTTGCTCTCATTTGTTTCATCTGCTCCGACATGGTAAGCTGGCTATGCCAAGAAACCAACATCTAAATCAGAGTTAGTTGACAAAGTGACAAAGTTACGCATCACAAAACAAAATTTAAATGTATAGACCAAAGCTGATCAGCTTCGCCCGTGATCACACGCTGACCTCATGACAATTAAGCTGGCCAATGAGAGGCAAGGAACGAAACGGCCGTCTCTTTCCGTGGTTTTCATTGGTTCGAACACTAGAGTTCTAAGCGAAAAAACTTTTGTCACTGTGTACCAACCTTTGATGGCATCGTAGTCGATAAACACTTCAATCCACTTCTCATAGCCTTTGTCACTTTGTCTTCTTGCTATTTTTCTGCCTTCCTTCGTAACTCAACCATAATAAATAACAATGGAGAATGCACAACTGAGACTGCCAAGGAGAATCTTCTGCAAACACATGTTGTGATGCGTAATATCATTGAAAATTCAAGCTCTAAGCCTAATATCAGTTAGCACGCAAAAAAAAATCACATCTAAGTAAACCAGATAGCCTAGTACTGCTGCCACTCATTCGAGCTTTACATGAAACATTATATCACACTAGCTCGATTGTCTGCTGGCGTTCGATCGTGTTCGTCTGCTAGGGACGTACGGTGTGGTTTGTTTACTTATCTTCTGCGGGTATTGTGAAGAAATTATACGTTACGATAGTCTATTGTGACTATTTTTGAATAGTTTTTTATCTTACAATGCCGGTCACCTCCACTGCAGAAAGGATTTTGTCGTTGAAGCTGCGCTAACCCCTCTGTTGTCTTCAACGTGTCAGCCATGTCGACATGTTCGCGTTATCTGCCTCGTTTTAAAACTAACATGGCCGCCGCGTGAATAAGGTCTATGAGGGGATTATTCAGCAACTCTAGTCTTATGTACAATTGGAAAGGACATCCCAATGAGTGTAGAAACCATACTCATGTAACATTTCACAACACATTTGCACACACACAAACCTTCAATCTTTCAATGTGTTGCAAATTATCAAATTTGATTGGAGTTCACAGGTATGAGCTACTTATTACAGGTTTTAAAGTCTTACTATTTCTTTAGCTCACTAATCAAAATGAACACAACCCACAGACCATAGCAAAGCCACCCTTTCATCTCCCCTTTATGATGGTGTATGGCAATCCAGTAAGCTACATGTGATACCAAGCATCAAACAAAGTGTATGGTTTGCATTAAATTCCTCTGATTTGTATATATACTTATTGCAGAAAACAGTGTTTTCTTGACATAATGCCCCAGAGTCGGATACAGAAAATGGAAGAACGATGGACATGAAATCTTATTACTGACATTTTCAGGATAAATAAACTGAACAGAAAAAAGGAAGACATCCTAATTTAGACTAGACTGGTGTATGTGTGTTTCATTAGTCCTGTTTTGTCTTGCTGACTTGAACTATTTTCATTTTAAAAACAAAATGCTAAAGTGCAGGGCATTAAGCCCCGCCACATTTGGATTGACTCTCAGGGACTTGGCCTTTCTCATTCAGGACTAATAAAAGGTCGGTAACTTTGAACTGTCACTGTCAGTGCTGAAGTATAGGCCTCATCAAACTTAGCATTATGAACAAACTTCAGTGTAGGTATGTCAGTGAGGCCATTTTGACGTCTGCGCAGAAGCGGGTAAAGTGTGTTCCTGTTTTGGGCGGGCTTGCCAAACCGTGTCAACTAATAAGGCTTCTAGTGAGTTATCTATAGCTTGGTTGTCAACCAAATTTGGTGACAACAAAGTATACGATAAGATGAAGCGACGTTTTTTATTCGTAGCGCTCTCTTCCGGAAGGGAAAAGAAAAAGAATAGCGGCAAAATCAGCTCTTCAAAAGGTATGATAACATTTCTTACAACAGTTACAAAGGACGTCCAAAGTAATAAATGTCGATAGATTACCATTTCAAGATAATTTTTGCCAAGTTTCATCGGTCTGAGTTGTTTAGATCAGTAGAAATTTACGTTATGCGGATGATCAAGTGACGGACATTTCTCATTTTGACCGGTTTTCAGATGATGACAAGACTGAATTTATGAGCATTTTGACTGTTGTTTTCAAAAAATAAACATGTGGATGTGGTTAAATGGACATCTTTGTGATTGTTTCTGGGCATTTACAGTGGCTCAAATCCTTTTTTTTATATGAGAAAGCTGTTTTGGTGATCAACAGGTACACAGAGGTTCTTGTCACGTGACCAAATCACAGTATTCAGATTGGCGGATTAGGTCTTTGCTGTCTGCTACGCCATGTATGTTGTGGTTTGTTTTGCTGTTTGTTTCCAGGCCCAGTATTTTTCCATCTGTCAACACTTGCTTAAATCATCTGCATGATATAAGAAGCCCACCTGCCAAGTTGTGAGATAATTGAGCAAAAAACAACGGAGTTCTGGCCATTTGTAATACAAAACAGAGAAATTTGGGAACACTTTTCTTCACAAATATATTAATCCTTCAAATAAACGTCCTTTTAAAAATATTAACCGATTTTAAAATGGTTTTTTCTACAATGTTTCTACTTTTTAGTGCTTTTTAATGGTGTATTTGAATCCTCCATCCCCCCCTCCCCCCCAAATAAAAAAAATATATATATATATATATTAAATGTCATTGTGACATACCTATTCAGTGAATTTTTTGTGGAGGAATCTAAATCATCACAGTAAAAACAACATTTCCTCTTCAATTTTTGGCAGAAATTTTTCATTTGATAGAACACACCATGGTGGTGTCATATCGAACGGCACGGGAACTTTTTCAATGACAAAAAGCAACCCGGGTTCAACTGTAGACAATTTTGTCGAAAATGTGAGGCATCAATTCATTTCCATCAATTCAAGGGACATAATTCATGTATACGGTGAAGGGACATAATTTATACAGCGCACGTATACTGCAAGCGATAAAAAAAAATCGGCAGTGTATGTCCAGAAATACCCAATACACCTACTCCTCTATATATACAAATGAACACTCGAACAGCAAATACTTCCGTGTACGAACACTTTTCCATTCTCGAACCTTGAGAAGCACATTACAGGCACTGTTCTCTCCGAACACCAGCCCAACTCGCACTGTCTCCGCCATTTTGGCTCATCCGGGTCACTGCAGCGGGAAGGATGGAGGGAGCTCCGGACCTCTATCGGCTTCCCGCCTTCACGGCGAGTGCGTCCTTTTGAGCGATGAACGTAAACGCCTAATCCTCGCGATTCTCTCGAGATTTTGGGCCAAACAAACACGCCCTTAGTGTATATAGGGTCTTTGGGGATATGCTTAGCGTTTCTTCATTTCTGGTGAAAAGATAAAATATTTACTGTATTTTTAATCAAATTCCTCATTCTGATTTCTTGTGATCTGTTACTGTCTTGCAGACCTGTTATGAAATGTAACGTAAAGAGACAAAAAAAACAATCAAGAATCCGTCTATATTTCATTCGTATGTTATGCCATGCTGAGTTGCTCGGCAGTGAAAAATGAGAAGCTTTTACACAGCTCTTACGACTCCTCCTATAATACATACTATATATGGCCATGGCTCAGAATTGGTGTCTAAAAACCGGACAATTGTTTTTGTTTTGACTATGTAGGTTTTGTGAACTGCAGTGAAAAAAGAAAAAGATGACAAAGCCAACGCAACAAATTTGAAATGAAACGGACATTTATTGGCCACACAGTGGACGAAAACGTATTTAAACGTTGTTCATAACCCTTACATCAAGTCACATGATTAAGTTGATCATAAACAAGGAATTTAGGCCACATCACTTCAGAATTTCAGCTGATAATGATAAACAAGCTACAGTAATAGGCTCTGCACTAAAACTCTTAAAAAATTGACTGAACCGAGCTGCAGAAAATAAAACTCTTTATAGCAGTTCATAACCTTACAGCATTGAGAGCGGCCCTTGTTATAAACAGCTAAAACTCATGGTCTTATCAGTCAAATATATGTTTCATTAGAATGCATCAACCAGCTAACACTGGGAACAGATTTTAGAGTGGTCCTGCAAGCAATTTTGTTGAATACCAGGATGATGTAGCAACTTTTGTAAAAAAAAAGTTTTACAGTGTACCAAAAGTAAAAAAAGTAAAATATAACCCACATTAAAGAGCAAATCAACTTAATCACCATGTAATGCAAAATGTGTTATCATGTGGCAATCATTTAGGGAAAATTCAAATTTCTACACCAACAGCAAACAGCAAAATCACTAATTGGTCTCATTTGTTCATAACTTTACAGCGGGACAAATTTAGTCTTTATGAACTGGTATCTAAATGCTGCATAGCTCAGACATGATTCATACACCCAAAGCACACATATTGGATGAGGATAACAACAATGCCTTTGAATTTCGTGTACTTTAAAACAATCACAAGTTATCGCTAAACAAGAAGGGCAAAGCCCATACGACTCACATGCTTGACCTTGACCTTTACATGACCTTGACCTTTACATGACCTGACCTTCAGGTGACCTTCAAGGTCAAGGTCAAACAACTAAACCTAGCAATGACATCTTGCACTAAGAACTGCTTTACACATTTTTCCTACCAAATTACATGTGACCTTGACCTTGGGTCAAGGTCATTCAAGGTCACGCAACACAAAGCTGTTAATTCAAGACATAGGAAGCACAATGATGCTTATTGGCACTTTCTACCATGAGATATGGTCACTTTTAGTGGTTCACTACCCCATTTTGGTCACATTTCATAAGGGTCAAAGTGACCTTGACCTTGATGATATGTGACCATATGTGTCTCATGATGAAAGTATAACATGTGTACTACAATGTTATGAAGTTTGGAAGAGTTATCTTCCATAGTTCAGGGTCAAGGTCACTTCAAAATATGTATACAATCCAACTTTAAAGAGCTCCTGTGACCTTGACCTTGAAGCAAGGTCAATCAAACTGGTATCAAAAGATAGGGATTACTTTGCCCTATATACCATATATAGGTGAGGTATCCAATCTCAAAAACTTCAGAGATAATTGAGAAAATGTGAAAAATGACTGTTTTTTAGACAACATTTACGGCCCCTGCGACCTTGACCTTGAAGCAAGGTCAAGTCACTATGTATGTTTTTTGAGGCCTTGTCATCATACACCATCATGCCAAATTGGGTGTTGATAGACTTAATAGTCTCCGAGAAAAATCCAACGTTAAAGTTTTTCACGGACGCCCGGACGGACGACACGGGTGAGTACATAGACTCACTTTTGCTTCACATGTGAGTCAAAAATTGTAGTAGTACATAACATTACAGCACCAATGACCAATAACTCAAAATAATTGACAGCCATGCCTTTAAAATGCCCTAAAAATGTTTAGAAACAAGCTCATCCAAGTGACAGACCAAAAATAATGCATTTTGAAGTTGTAAACACATTTTGGAAGGATATAGTAAGGCAAATAAGGAAATTGTTCATAACCTTACGACACGCAATGTTTTCAGACAGAGGTTTGGAAACCCAAATTGTGATAAGAAATTATAATTTGATCAACAGAGAGAAGTTGGAGGTTCTGATTTTTGCACAAAAAGAGGTCACAGTTAGAAACATGTCCATTAAAATAAAGGGCATAACTTTGACCTTAGTTCATAACTCTACACAAATCATAATGCAGACATCTGCTGTAAGGTTATGCAATGAATATGCACAAGTAACTGATGCTAAAGGTGAGATTAACAGTTAGTTCCAGATTGTAAACTGGAGATAAGTTAAACGTTTCCCTACAAAATAATACAAGCAATGGCATAGTGGAACATTTGGCCTTTGTTCATAACTTTGTTTCAAGAACTTGCTGTAAGGTTATGAACTACACCAGTTTAAGTAACCCTACAATAAAATTTTCAGCTGATCAACTAAGATGAAAAATCAACTTTGGATAATAAAAATTCCATCTAGTTTTCACAATTTAAACCTATAATGCTTTCAAAAACTGCTGATTTTGGGTCCGCAAGTGGTAGGCACATTTTTTGTTGTTGAAAAGTTATGAACTACATCAACATGAGACATTGCCGTGGCTATCGAGTGACAAAACACGCGAATCACTTCCTTACGTTAAAGTATCGGTGAAAGCAGGAAATTAACGATTTTATCAACAAGTTTTTGTGAAATAGTACTCTGAAAATCTGAGTTCATAACCCTACGACAAATCAATAACAAAAACTTATTTTTTACCCGTTGATTGCAAATTGAATTGGCTCCAAACTGGCCAAAACCACGTGCACTCATTTGTGAAACAAAACAAGACAACAAGCAACATGTGTCTGTTGAGAAATAAATGAAATACAACAATGTGTTTAATGGCAAATCAGGTTCATACACGCTGTTAAAAAACTTCATTTCTCAGGTCGTCGCCTGAGGCAGACATTGTCGATTTTTTTTTTTTCCCAAGTATAAATCCCACGCTGTCGATGCCTTTCTTCCCGCATCGAAGACAAAATAATGAAAGGAATGAGGTCGCATCCGCAT
>JAWQFJ010003906.1:0-17500 GCA_034096865.1 Theodoxus fluviatilis
AGTGTGTTTGTGCGTGTGTGTGTGTGTGTATTTGTGTGTGTGTGTGCGTATGTGTGTGTGTGTGGTGTGTGTGTGTGTTTGTGTGTGTGTGTGTGCGTGTGTGTGTGTGTGTATTTGTGTCTATGTGTGTGTATTTTTTGTGTGTATGTGTGCGTGTATTTGTGTGTATGTGTGCATTTGTGTGTGTAAGTGTGTGTATGTGTGTATATTTGTGTGTATCTGTGTGTGTCTATATATATATATATATATATATATATGGGTGTGTCTGTATATATGTATGTGTGTATTTGTGTGTGTCTGTATATACGTGTGTATTTATGTGTGTTTGTGTGTGTCTGTATATATGTGTGTATTTGAGGGTATGTGTGTGCATGTGTATGTGTGCGTGTGCGGGTTTGTGCGTGCGTGTGTGTGTGTGTGTGTGTGTGTGTGTGTGTATGTGTGTGAGTTTGTGTGTATGTGTGTCTGAATGTGTGTGTGTATTTGTGTGTGTATATATCTGTGTGTGTATGTGTATTTGTGTGTGTGTATGTATTTGTGTGTGTCTATATATATGTGTGTGTATTTATGTGTATTTGTGTGTGTTTGCTAAATATGTGTTTGTGTGTGAATGTGTATTTGTGTATGTATGTGTATTTGTGTGTGTGTATTTGTGTGTATGTATTTTTGTGTGTCTTTATGTGTGCGTGTGTGTGTGTGTGTGTGTGTGTGTGTGTGTGTGTGTGTTCTCTGTGTGTGTGTGTGTGTGTGTGTGTGTGTGTGTGTGTGTGTGTGTGTGTGTGTGTGTGAGTGTCTGTCTGTCTGTGTGTGCGAGTGTCTGTGTCAGTGTGTGTGTGTGTGTGTGTGTGTATTGTGTGTGTGTGTGTATTTGTGTGTGCGTGTGTGCGTGCGTGCGTGCGTGCGTGCGTGTGTGTGTGTGTGTGTGTTTGTGTGTGTGTGTGTGTGTCTGTCTTTGTGTGTGTGTGTTTCTGTCTGTGTGTGTGTGTGTGCGCGCGCGCGGGAGCTATGATCCGATTCAATGATTGCTTTTGCTAGCAAAGTAGTATGTCACGGTCCTGTGAAACGTGCTTCTTGTGTGGCAGGGTTGCCTACCTGGAGGACCACCTGGGTCTATGCGACGGCTCATTCCGCCTGCTGGAGGTATCTCCCGCGGACGGGGAGGTCGGGGAGGTCGGGGAGGTCGGGGTCACGAGCAGCATGGCCACGCCTGCTTACCCTGGTAGTCCTGCCGAGTTCAACTCTTCTCGCAAAACAACTGTCGGAATGAAGCTAAACTCCACAACTTCTGACGTCATCACTCTGCACGTCAACAATGCTGACGTCACCACTGTTGCCAAACCGCATGGTCTCACCAGCATGGGCGGGTCTGACGTGCAAGCCTTGAATGCCTCCCTGTCCTCGCCCAACTCGGGAGCAGGTTGCCTCCACTGCCTTCCTGACGTCACTTTCCTGTCAGTGGTGGCACTTTTGCTTGTCAGTTTTGGCGCCAATTGAGGAAGTCGCACCGCGACGGTCTTCAAGCTAAGCTCTTCCTCTAGGGCGTTCTCCTGTCCAGTGACCACTCTCTACTTACTGCTGTTTCGGACATGCGTTTTCTGGCTGTTCCCCTTCTGCTGGCGCCGAGATCACAACGGCTGAGTCTGCCGATCTCGCGAATAAAATATTTTCCCCTCTTTTAGCGTTTTTTCATATGTTGTATATCAATAAAACTCGGCGTTAAATGCAGATTGGAGAAACACTGACAGTGGAGTCTTCGACCTTGTGTAACTTGATGTCTGTCAGGACGTAGTCGGCGCGAGCAGGCTACAGACGAATGGCTACGCTGCCAGGTTTGCTGCCAGCCTCCTGATTCCGATGAAACTTCAGAGTTCGCCTTTCCAGGAAGACCGTGTCGATGTATGTGACAACTCTTCGAACGACAGAGCTGTCCAGGCTGCCTTTTCCAGTTGGTTGCGTCAACAAGCTCGGACCACGAGAAGGAGCACCTCAGGTTGTCAGACATGAAAACAGAGGGACGCTTAGAGACGCAAACTTCTTCAGGAAGATCGCCTCGCCACAGACACAGGTAGGCCCGCTGTAGGGTAAGCCCGCTGTACGGTAAGCCCGCCGTAGGGTAAGCCCGCTGTACGGTATGCCCGCTGTCAGGTAAGCCCGCTGTCAGGTAAGCCCGCTGTCAGGTAAGCCTCCTGTCAGGTAAGCCCGCTGTCAGGTAAGCCCGCTGTCAGGTAATCCCGCTGTCCGGTAAGCCCACTGTCCGGTAAGCCCGCTGTCAGGTAAGCCCGCTGTCCGGTAAGCCCGCTGTCCGGTAAGCCCGCTGTCCGATAAACCCGTTGTCCGGTAAGCCCGCTGTCAGGTAAGCCCGCTGTCCCGTAAGCCCGCTGTCAGGTAGGCCCGCTGTCAGGTAAGCCCGCTGTCAGGTAAGCCCACTGTCAGGTAAGCCCGCTGTCCGGTAAGCCCGCTGTCAGGTAAGCCCGCTGTCCGATAAGCCCGCTGTCAGGTAAGCCCGCTGTCCGGTAAGCCCGCTGTCAGGTAAGCCCGCTGTCCGGTAAGCCCGCTGTCAGGTAAGCCCGCTGTCAGGTAAGCCCGCTGTCCGGTAAGCCCGCTGTCAGGTAAGCCCGCTGTCCGGTAAGCCCGCTGTCAGGTAAGCCCGCTGTCCGGTAAGCCCGCTGTCAGGTAGGCCCGCTGTCAGGTAAGCCCGCTGTCAGGTAAGCCCGCTGTCAGGTAAGCCCGCTGTCAGGTAAGCCCGCTGTCAGGTAAGCCCGCTGTCAGGTAAACCCGCTGTCAGGTAAGCCCGCTGTCCGGTAAGCCCGCTGTCAGGTAAGCCCGCTGTCCGGTAAGCCCGCTGTCAGGTAAGCCCGCTGTCCGATAAGCCCGCTGTCAGGTAAGCCCGCTGTCAGGTAAGCCCGCTGTCAGGTAAGCCCGCTGTCAGGTAAGCCCGCTGTCAGGTAAGCCCGCTGTCAGGTAAGCCCGCTGTCAGGTAAGCCCGCTGTCAGGTAAGCCCGTTGTCCGGTAAGCCCGCTGCCCGGTATGCTTCCTGTCCGGTAAGCCCGCGGTCAGGTAAGCCCGCTGTCAGGTAAGCCCGCTGTCAGGTAAGCCCGCTGTCAGGTAAGCCCGCTGTCAGGTAAGCCCGCTGTCAGGTAAGCCCGCTGTCCGGTAAGCTTCCTGTCCGGTAAGCCCGCTGTCCGGTAAGCCCGCTGTCAGGTAAGCCCGCGGTCAGGTAAGCCCGCTGTCAGGTAAGCCTCCTGTCAGGTAAGCCTCCTGTCAGGTAAGCCCGCTGTCAGGTAAGCCCGCTGTCAGGTAAGCCTCCTGTCAGGTAAGCCCGCTGCCCGGTAAGCCCGCTGTCAGGTAAGCCTCCTGTCAGGTAAGCCCGCTGCCCGGTAAGCCCGCTGTCAGGTAAGCCCGCTGCCCAATAAGCCCGCTGTCAGGTAAGCCCGCTGCCCGGTAAGCTTCCTGTCCGGTAAGCCCGCTGTCAGGTAAGCCCGCTGTCAGGTAAGCCCGCTGTCAGGTAAGCCCGCTGCCCGGTAAGCTTCCTGTCCGGTAAGCCCGCGGTCAGGTAAGCCCGCTGTCAGGTAAGCCTCCTGTCAGGTAAGCCTGCTGTCAGGTAAGCCCGCTGTCAGGTAAGCCCGCTGCCCGGTAAGCTTCCTGTCCGGTAAGCCCGCTGTCAGGTAAGCCCGCTGTCAGGTAAGCCCGCTGCCCGGTAAGCTTCCTGTCCGGTAAGCTTCCTGTCAGGTAAGCCCGCTGTCAGGTAAGCCCGCTGTCAGGTAAGCCCGCTGCCCGGTAAGCTTCCTGTCCGGTAAGCCCGCTGTCCGGTAAGCCCGCTGTCCGGTAAGCTTCCTGTCAGGTAAGCCTCCTGTCAGGTAAGCCTCCTGTCAGGTAAGCCCGCTGTCAGGTAAGCTTCCTGTCAGGTAAGCTTCCTGTCCGGTAAGCCTCCTGTCAGGTAAGCCCGCTGTCCGGTAAGCCCGCTGTCCGGTAAGCTTCCTGTCAGGTAAGCCTCCTGTCAGGTAAGCCCGCTGTCCGGTAAGCCTCCTGTCAGGTAAGCCCGCTGTCAGGTAAGCCCGCTGTCCGGTAAGCTTCCTGTCCGGTAAGCCCGCTGTCCGGTAAGCTTTCTGTCAGGTAGGCCCGCTGTCCGGTAAGCTTCCTGTCAGGTAAGCTTCCTGTCAGGTAAGCCTCCTGTCAGGTAAGCCCGCTGTCCGGTAAGCTTCCTGTCAGGTAAGCCTCCTGTCAGGTAAGCCCGCTGTCCGGTAAGCCCGCTGTCCGGTAAGCCTCCTGTCAGGTAA
Organism: Theodoxus fluviatilis; assembly: GCA_034096865.1. Lineage (NCBI taxonomy): Eukaryota > Metazoa > Mollusca > Gastropoda > Cycloneritida > Neritidae > Theodoxus > Theodoxus fluviatilis. The sequence goes on from JAWQFJ010003906.1 coordinate 4,278, forward strand.
GCCCGCTGTCCGGCAAGCCCGCTGTCCGGTAAGCTTCCTGTCAGGTAAGCCTCCTGTCAGGTAAGCCCGCTGTCCGGTAAGCTTCCTGTCAGGTAAGCCTCCTGTCAGGTAAGCCTCCTGTCAAGTAAGCCCGCTGTCAGGTAAGCCTCCTGTCCGGTAAGCTTCCTGTCCGGTAAGCTTCCTGTCCGGTAAGCCCGCTGTCAGGTAAGCCCGCTGTCAGGTAAGCCCGCTGTCAGGTAAGCCCGCTGTCAGGTAAGCCCGCTGTCATGTAAGCCTCCTGTCCGGTAAGCCCGCTGTCAGGTAAGCCCGCTGTCAGGTAAGCCCGCTGTCAGGTAAGCCCGCTGTCAGGTAAGCCTCCTGTCCGGTAAGCCCGCTGTCAGGTAAGCCCGCTGTCAGGTAAGCCCGCTGTCAGGTAAGCTTCCTGTCCGGTAAGCCTCCTGTCAGGTAAGCCCGCTGTCCGATAAGCCCGCTGTCAGGTAAGCCCGCTGTCAGGTAAGCCCGCTGTCAGGTAAGCCCGCTGTCAGGTAAGCCCGCTGTCAGGTAAGCCCGCTGTCAGGTAAGCCCGCTGTCAGGTAAGCCCGCTGTCAGGTAAGCCCGCTGTCAGGTAAGCCCGTTGTCCGGTAAGCCCGCTGCCCGGTAAGCTTCCTGTCCGGTAAGCCCGCGGTCAGGTAAGCCCGCTGTCAGGTAAGCCCGCTGTCAGGCAAGCCCGCTGTCAGGTAAGCCCGCTGTCAGGTAAGCTTCCTGTCCGGTAAGCCTCCTGTCAGGTAAGCCCGCTGCCCGGTAAGCTTCCTGTCCGGTAAGCTTCCTGTCAGGTAAGCCCGCTGTCAGGTAAGCCCGCTGTCAGGTAAGCCCGCTGTCCGGTAAGCTTCCTGTCCGGTAAGCCCGCTGTCCGGTAAGCCCGCTGTCAGGTAAGCCCACGGTCAGGTAAGCCCGCTGTCAGGTAAGCCTCCTGTCAGGTAAGCCTCCTGTCAGGTAAGCCCGCTGTCAGGTAAGCCCGCTGTCAGGTAAGCCTCCTGTCAGGTAAGCCCGCTGCCCGGTAAGCCCGCTGTCAGGTAAGCCTCCTGTCAGGTAAGCCCGCTGCCCGGTAAGCCCGCTGTCAGGTAAGCCCGCTGTCAGGTAAGCCCGCTGCCCGGTAAGCTTCCTGTCCGGTAAGCTTCCTGTCCGGTAAGCCCGCTGTCAGGTAAGCCCGCTGTCAGGTAAGCCCGCTGCCCGGTAAGCTTCCTGTCCGGTAAGCCCGCGGTCAGGTAAGCCCGCTGTCAGGTAAGCCTCCTGTCAGGTAAGCCCGCTCTCAGGTAAGCCCGCTGTCAGGTAAGCCCGCTGTCAGGTAAGCTTCCTGTCAGGTAAGCCCGCTGTCAGGTAAGCCCGCTGTCAGGTAAGCCCGCTGCCCGGTAAGCTTCCTGTCCGGTAAGCTTCCTGTCAGGTAAGCCCGCTGTCAGGTAAGCCCGCTGTCCGGTAAGCCCGCTGCCCGGTAAGCTTCCTGTCCGGTAAGCTTCCTGTCAGGTAAGCCTCCTGTCAGGTAAGCCCGCTGTCAGGTAAGCTTCCTGTCAGGTAAGCCTCCTGTCACGTAAGCCTCCTGTCAGGTAAGCCTCCTGTCAGGTAAGCCTTCTGTCAGGTAAGCCCGCTGTCCGGTAAGCCCGCTGTCCAGTAAGCTTCCTGTCAGGTACGCCTCCTGTCAGGTAAGCTTCCTGTCCGGTAAGCCTCCTGTCAGGTAAGCCTCCTGTCAGGTAAGCCCGCTGTCAGGTAAGCTTCCTGTCAGATAAGCCCGCTGTCAGGTAAGCCTCCTGTCAGGTAAGCCTCCTGTCAGGTAAGCCCGCTGTCAGGTAAGCCCGCTGTCAGGTAAGCCTCCTGTCAGGTAAGCCCGCTGCCCGGTAAGCCCGCTGTCAGGTAAGCCTCCTGTCAGGTAAGCCCGCTGCCCGGTAAGCCCGCTGTCAGGTAAGCCCGCTGCCCGGTAAGCCCGCTGTCAGGTAAGCCCGCTGCCCGGTAAGCCCGCTGTCAGGTAAGCCCGCTGCCCGGTAAGCTTCCTGTCCGGTAAGCCCGCTGTCAGGTAAGCCCGCTGTCAGGTAAGCCCGCTGTCAGGTAAGCCCGCTGCCCGGTAAGCTTCCTGTCCGGTAAGCCCGCGGTCAGGTAAGCCCGCTGTCAGGTAAGCCTCCTGTCAGGTAAGCCCGCTGTCAGGTAAGCCCGCTGTCAGGTAAGCCCGCTGCCCGGTAAGCTTCCTGTCCGGTAAGCCCGCTGTCAGGTAAGCCCGCTGTCAGGTAAGCCCGCTGCCCGGTAAGCTTCCTGTCCGGTAAGCTTCCTGTCAGGTAAGCTTCCTGTCCGGTAAGCCTCCTGTCAGGTAAGCCCGCTGCCCGGTAAGCTTCCTGTCCGGTAAGCTTCCTGTCAGGTAAGCTTCCTGTCCGGTAAGCCTCCTGTCAGGTAAGCCCGCTGTCAGGTAAGCCTCCTGTCAGGTAAGCTTCCTGTCCGGTAAGCCCGCTGTCAGGTAAGCCCGCTGTCAGGTAAGCCCGCTGCCCGGTAAGCTTCCTGTCCGGTAAGCCCGCTGTCAGGTAGGCCCGCTGTCAGGTAAGCCCGCTGCCCGGTAAGCTTCCTGTCCGGTAAGCTTCCTGTCAGGTAAGCCTCCTGTCAGGTAAGCCTCCTGTCAGGTAAGCCCGCTGTCAGGTAAGCTTCCTGTCAGGTAAGCCTCCTGTCAGGTAAGCCCGCTGTCCGGTAAGCCCGCTGTCCGGTAAGCTTCCTGTCAGGTAAGCCTCCTGTCAGGTAAGCCTCCTGTCCGGTAAGCCTCCTGTCAGGTAAGCCTCCTGTCAGGTAAGCCCGCTGTCCGGTAAGCCCGCTGTCCGGTAAGCTTCCTGTCAGGTAAGCCTCCTGTCAGGTAAGCCTCCTGTCAGGTAAGCCCGCTGTCAGGTAAGCTTCCTGTCAGGTAAGCCTCCTGTCAGGTAAGCCTCCTGTCAGGTAAGCCCGCTGTCAGGTAAGCCCGCTGTCCGGTAAGCTTCCTGTCAGGTAAGCCCGCTGTCCGGTAAGCTTCCTGTCAGGTAAGCCTCCTGTCAGGTAAGCCTCCTGTCAGGTAAGCCCGCTGTCAGGTAAGCCTCCTGTCCGGTAAGCTTCCTGTCCGGTAAGCTTCCTGTCAGGTATGCCCGCTGTCCGGTAAGCTTCCTGTCAGGTAAGCCTCCTGTCAGGTAAGCCTCCTGTCAGGTAAGCCCGCTGTCAGGTAAGCCTCCTGTCAGGTAAGCCCGCTGTCCGGTAAGCTTCCTGTCAGGTAAGCCTCCTGTGAGGTAAGCCTCCTGTCAGGTAAGCCCGCTGTCAGGTAAGCCTCCTGTCCGGTAAGCTTCCTGTCCGGTAAGCCCGCTGTCCGGTATGCCCGCTGTCAGGTATGCCCGCTGTCAGGTAAGCCCGCTGTCCGGTAAGCTTCCTGTCCGGTAAGCCCGCTGTCAGGTAAGCCCGCTGTCAGGTAAGCCCGCTGTCAGGTATGCTCGCTGTCAGGTAAGCCCGCTGTCCGGTAAGCTTCCTGTCCGGTAAGCCCGCTGTCAGGTAAGCCCGCTGTCAGGTAAGCCCGCTGTCAGGTAAGCCCGCTGTCAGGTAAGCTTCCTGTCCGGTAAGCCTCCATTCAGGTAAGCCTCCTGTCAGGTAAGCCCGCTGTCAGGTAAGCCCGCTGTCAGGTAAGCCCGCTGTCCGGTAAGCTTCCTGTCCGGTAAGCCCGCTGTCAGGTAAGCCCGCTGTCCGGTAAGCCCGCTGTCCGGTAAGCCCGCTGTTAGGTAAGCCCGCGGTCAGGTAAGCCCGCTGTCAGGTAAGCCCGCTGTCCGGTAAGCTTCCTGTCCGGTAAGCCCGCTGTCCGGTAAGCCCGCTGTCCGGTAAGCCCGCTGTCCGGTACGCCCGCTGTCAGGTAAGCCCGCTGTCAGGTAAGCCCGCTGTCAGGTAAGCCTCCTGTCAGGTAAGCCTCCTGTCAGGTAAGCCCGCTGTCAGGTAAGCCCGCTGTCAGGTAAGCCTCCTGTCAGGTAAGCCCGCTGTCAGGTAAGCCCGCTGTCAGGTAAGCCCGCTGTCAGGTAAGCCCGCTGTCAGGTAAGCCCGCTGTCAGGTAAGCCCGCTGTCAGGTAAGCCCGCTGTCAGGTAAGCCCGCTGTCAGGTAAGCCCGCTGTCAGGTAAGCCCGCTGTCAGGTAAGCCCGCTGTCAGGTAAGCCCGCTGTCAGGTAAGCCGCCTGTCAGGTAAGCCCGCTGTCAGGTAAGCCCGCTGTCAGGTAAGCCCGCTGTCAGGTAAGCCCGCTGTCAGGTAAGCCCGCTGTCAGGTAAGCCCGCTGTCAGGTAAGCCCGCTGTCAGGTAAGCCTCCTGTCAGGTAAGCCCGCTGTCAGGTAAGCCCGCTGTCAGGTAAGCCCGCTGTCAGGTAAGCCCGCGGTCAGATAAGCCCGCTGTCAGGTAAGCCCGCTGTCATGTAAGCCCGCTGTCAGGTAAGCCCGCTGTCAGGTACGCCCGCTGTCAGGTAAGCCCGCTGTCAGGTAAGCCCGCTGTCAAGTACGCCCGCTGTCAGGTAAGCCCGCTGTCAGGTAAGCCCGCTGTCAGGTAAGCCCGCTGTCAGGTAAGCCCGCTGTCAGGTAAGCCCGCTGTCAGGTAAGCCCGCCTGTTAGGTAAGCCTACTGAGCTGCGAAGATGGGTGTCAGCTCAACAGACAGGGTTACGTCTTGCGCTCCTGTGCCAGCTGTCATGCGTCCGAGGACCAAGACCAAACAACCTCGTCAACCGGTGAAATCTTTTATTGTAACATAAACAGTATGGACAACAAGTCATCGTAATACCGCTCCTGTGAGGACAAAAAACTCATTAGTAAAGATATGTAAATGAACTTACAACAAAATCAAAATCTATAGGTTATAATTTGGCCATTGGCTTCCAAATACTGATTAAATGATACGATGGGTGAAATTAAAACTGACAAATTGTAGGAAAGAAAAAATAGGAAAGGTTGAAAGACATCTGCTCTTCGCTCATAAAAACAGCACGCAAAGTTAACACAATATGAGCAGTAGAACACATAACTTCAAAGGGAAGGAGTCCATCGGTCACGTACATGGGGTGGACACGGGGAAGGAGGCAAACTCCAAGGAGGAAATATGCCCGGATGTTTAGTGTCCTCGTCCGGGGCCTCCCTCGTCCTTGCCACGGTGTACAGCACTTTGACGGGTCAAACCCACCATCGCCACACTGCAGTCATCGTATTGCATGAACTCTGTCTGTCCGTCTGTGTACGTACACGTACACGTATGTGACTAGTGACACCCACCATCGCCACACTGCAGTCATCGTACTGCATGCACTCTGTCTGTCTGTCTGTCTCTGTACGTACACGTACACGTATGTGACGAGTGACACCCACCACCGCCACACTGCAGTCATCGTACTGCATGCACTCTGTCTGTCTGTCTCCGTACGTACACGTACACGTATGTGACGAGTGACACCCATCATCGCCACACTGCAGTCATCGTACTGCATGCACTCTGTCTGTCTGTCTGTCTCTGTACGTACACGTATGTGACGAGTGACACCCACCATGGCCACACTGCCGTCATCGTATTCCATGCACTCTGTCTGTCTGTCTGTCTGTCTCTGTACGTACACGTATGTGACGAGTGACACCCACCATGGCCACACTGCCGTCATCGTATTCCATGCACTCTGTCTGTCTGTCTGTCTGTCTCTGTACGTACACGTACACGTATGTGACGAGTGAAACATCCACCACCATCACCACCACCACAGCGCCGTGTTCGTATTGCTCTCTCTACTACACACACACAGGTATTGCACTTAAAAATACACAATATTGCACATGTCCCTAAAGACGTTTTTTCGTGGGGAACACATCTACTATTCACCCACAGTGTCCGATGAATGCCTCATCTAAACGATATATATATATATATATATATATATATATATATATATATATATATATATATATATATATATATATATATATATATATATATATATATATATATTGGGGGGATAAGAGGACCATCAAAGCAGAAAGACTCGACCAAACTATTGTTCTTTTCATGAAATGAATGTAAAAGCTGCTATACAAGCCTACCTTAACGTTCATCTTTCGAACATTTTTAGAGCCACATTTGCTCGTGCACTTAATTGCACAAACATCTGACCAATGGGATTTGTTCACCATGCATCTATAAAAACAAACAAACAAACAAACAACTGAGCACAACCTTCGCTAAAGTTTTAGCTACGAAGCCATGATTTAGATAGAAAAGTCGGTCATTTTCCATCACTGTCTCCATCAAAACCTATAAACAATCTAAATAGTGATTAAGAAATTACAAATTATTACGACGTCGAATGACTCAGAGGTAGACAGTAAAAAACACAGGAAAACCTAAAAGACATAAGTGTGGGAAGACAGAATAGACCCTGAACAGAGATAGACCCAGTGTGAACAGAGATAGACCCAGTGTGAACAGAGATAGACCCAATGTGATCAAAGATAGCCCCAGTGTGGACAGAGATAGACCCAGTGTGAACAGAGATAGACCCAGTGTGAACAGAGATAGACCAGTGTGAACAGAGATAGACCCAGTGTGAACAGAGATAGACCCAGTGTGAACAGAGATAGACCCAGTGTGAACATATAGACCCAGTGTGAACAGAGATAGACCCAGTGTGAACAGAGATAGACCCAGTGTGAACAGAGATAGACCCAGTGTGAACAGAGATAGACCAGTGTGAACAGAGATAGACCCAGTGTGAACAGAGATAGACCCAATGTGAACAGAGATAGACCCAGTGTGAACAGAGATAGACCCAGTGTCAACAGAGATAGTCCCAGTGTGAACAGAGATAGACCCAGTGTGAACAGAGAGAGACCCAGTGTGAACAGAGATATACCCAGTGTGAACAGAGATAGACCCAGTGTGAACAGAGATAGACCCAGTGTCAACAGAGATAGACCCAGTGTGAACAGAGATAGACCCAGTGTGAACAGAGAGAGACCCAGTGTAAACAGAGATAGACCCAGTGTCAACAGAGATAGACCCAGTGTGAACAGAGATAGACCCAGTGTGAACGTTTCTTTGCGTTAAGAGTTATTGTTCTTGATTGAAACGGTCATTCTTGTCCCTACATTTTGGTCTGTTAGAGTTATTGTTCTTGAGATGGAAGAGTCATTTTATACTTACATTCCTTTGTAGTCTGAGTTCTTGTTCTGAATTGAAGAGACACTTATTGATCTTCCCATGTTTCTAATTTAGCGTTCCGTGTTGGGAAATTACAAGAGAAAATATTTATATTGTGTTCTTGACATACCGGGTTTGTAGCGCATTTAGTTGTGATTGAAATTTGTTCTCGTTACTTCACTGCCTAGATTTTTGGTGCGTTGTTGCAGGAGAGACTAAGTGCTATTTTCCGTTTTCCTGGGTGTGTGAGTGTGTGGATTATTGTTTGATCCTGCATTGTGGGAGGACAGGTTAAATAGTTGGCTGTATAATAAACTGTGATTGTTATTTCATTTTTGTACATTGTTTGTATTCTCTTGATTTAATAGGTTATTTTCTCTCGGTAAAAGTCCGAGTAGGACCTGATACGTGACAATCCCACTATCACGTCTCTCTAATCTCTTTGCACTCTCACGTCTCTCTAGTCTCATGTCACTCTCACGTCTCCCTAGTCTCATCCCACTCTCACGTCTCTCTACTCTCATCCCACTCTCAAGTCTCTCTAGTCTCATCCCACTCTCACGTCTCTCTAGTCTCATCCCACTCTCTTGTCTCTCTAATCTCATCCCACTCTCACGTCTCTCTAGTCTCATCCCACTCTCTTGTCTCTCTAATCTCATCCCACTCTCACGTCTCTCTAGTCTCATCCCAATCTCACGTCTCTCTAGTCTCATACCACTCTCACGTCTCTCTTGAGACCGGTATGAGACTAGAGAGGCGTGAGACCGGGATGAGTCTAGAGAGACGTGAGAATGGGATGAGATTGGAGAGACGCGAGAGTGGGATGAGACTAGAGAAAAGTGAGAGTGGGATGAGATTAGAGAGACGTGAGACATCCCACTCGCGCGTCTCTCTAGTCTCATCTCACTCGCATGTCTCTCTAGTCTCATCCCACTCTCACCTCTCTCTAGTCTCATCCCCCTCTCACGTCTCTCTAGTCTCATCTCACTCTCACGTCCCTCCAGTCTCATCCCACCCTCACTTTTCTCAAGTATCTTCCCACTCTCACTTCTCTCTAATCTCATCGCACTCTCACGTCTTTCTAATCTCATCCCACTCTCACTTATCTCTAGTCTCATCCCACTCTGGCGTCTCTCTAGTCTCATCCCACTCTCGCGTCTCTCTAGTCTCATCCCACTCTCACGTCTCTCTAATCTGATCCCACTCTCAAGTCTCTCTAGTCTCATCTCACTCTCCCGTCTCTCTAGTCTCATCCCACTCTCACGTCTCTCTAGTCTCTTCCCACTCTCACTTCTCTCTAATCTCATCGCACTCTCACGTCTCTCTAATCTCATCCCACTCTCACTTTTCTCTAGTCTCATCCCACTCTCGCATCTCTCCAATCTCATCCCACTCTCACGTCTCTCTAGACTCATCCCGGTCTCACGCCTCTCTAGTCTCATACCGGTCTCAAGTCTCTCTAATCTCATCCCACTCTCACGTCTTACTCGTCATTTCCTGGAGTTGGGTAGATCATACTTTGCTTTGGTCTTTTCGCTGAATCTCTATTTCGATTTATATGCATAGCTCAGCTTCTCGTTCCTCGCAATGTAACTAGATAATTTGTTTGCGCAGAGGTAGGAGAGTACTCATGTTGGACTACAAATGCAACACGCAGCAAATGAAGATTGTCGTTTTGAAAATCAATGCACACGTCCTTGTGTGTTCGCCTCACAAAGAGTGTCTTCAAGGCAAATCGCAGTGACGAACGATAACTATGTCTCCGTAGGTTAGATTTTGGGAGCTAATTTAACCCTTTTTTAAAATACAAAAAACACAGGCACTGCAGGAGTTTGAACGATTTGGAGAAAAATCTCTCATACTTGATTGCATGGTGCTTTCCCGCGTTTTGCAGATTGACACAGGTTTGAGTGGGAACGTTGCCTGGTCCTCTGCACGGCCATTCTGATGAGCGTGGACACAGGTTTGAGTGGGAACGTTGCCTGGTCCTCTGCACGGCCATTCTGATGAGCGTGGACACAGGTTTGAGTGGGAACGTTGCCTGGTCCTCTGCACGGCCATTCTGATGAGCGTGGACACAGGTTTGAGTGGGAACGTTGCCTGGTCCTCTGCACGGCCATTCTGATGAGCGTGGACACAGGTTTGAGTGGGAACGTTGCCTGGTCCTCTGCACGGCCATTCTGATGAGCGTGGACACAGGTTTCAGTGGGAACGTTGCCTGGTCCTCTGCACGGCCATTCTGATGAGCGTGGACAGTTCCCTGACTTTGTGGAGCCCTCTCACCGTGGCTGAACAAGCCAGACGTTTGCCCCGTCCACCTCTACCTCAGCGCGCAACCCAGACGTGAGGAAGGTAGACGTTTCAAACAGACATCTGTTACAAATACATTAATTAATAGCGAGTGACGGAAAACAATAAACAACAGTGGCATCTTTCTCGAGGGAAGTAATCCGCCGCCTCAAGAATATATGTCAACATCTCCGTGTCTGATTTTTACTTCTTGTTCATTTCGTGCGTCACAAGCGAGGGAAATGCTGCAGTGTAGGTCGCGTTGTGCGTGCATGCTGGAGACTGGAGAGATGCGCCCCCTGGTGGCATTTGTCAGCGGACAGAGCGGGACAGGTGCCACGCCACTACCGGGAGTCGTGTGCCAAATTGCTTTCGATTTTCCGTCAGCTGCAGGTAACGGGACACGAGAAATGTCGTCGTCTGGACAGGAGCGCATGAAAATCTTCCCCAAGCTGTCTTGCGTTCCACGAGGACCCGCCTCCTGACTGCTGACATGAAACATATTAATTACAGCGATCTCATTAATTACAGCGATCTCATTCTCTTTTTTCTGACAGAGAATCGACATTTGACACAATGCGCTGTAGAAGACCTTATGACCCTCGATTGCAAGATGATTGGTCGATCACTAATACAGAACAGCAAATATTACATGACAATGACAATACAGATTGCATCTCCCCAAGATCGCCTCGAGCGGCATGACGCAAACGTCCAAATTTGACACAGCTTCCGGATCTCTCCGCAGATTCCGCCAGCATTTCCTTGGCTGCCGCCTGCGACGGCAGAGCCACAGCGTGGGCCTCAAAGCAGGACCTTCCCGCACCCAGCTCGCAGGCCTTTTCTCAGACGACGCGAAACAGCCTTGACGCCTCGTAGTCTCCCTCCGAACTCATCCAGCCCCACCTGCCCCACCAGCCCCACCAGCCCCACCAGCCCCACCTGCCCCACCTGCCCCTCCTGCCCCACCTGCCCCACGTGCCCCACCTGCCCCACCTGCCCCACCTGCCCCTCCTGCCCCACCTGCCCCACCAGCCCCACCTCCCCACTAGTCTCACCTGCCCCTCGTGCCCCACCTGCCCCACCTGCCCCACCTGCCCCTCCTGCCCCACCTGCCCCACCAGCCCCACCTCCCCCTAGTCTCACCTGCCCCTCGTGCCCCACCTGCCCCTCGTGCCCCTCGTGCCCCACCTGCCCCACCTGCCCCTCGTGCCCCTCGTGCCCCACCTGCCCCACCTGCCCCTCGTGCCCCACCTGCCCCTCGTGCCCCACCTGCCCCACCTACCCTTCCAGCCACTCCAGCCCCTGCAGCGTCACCAGCCTCTGCAGCCTCACCTGCCCCACTAGGTCTACCAGTTGCGCGCCGCGTCCTGGTACCAAACCGAGCCCCCTTCATCGGCAGCCATGGACATCGCCCCTGTGCTGGCTCTGGTCGTGGTGCTGGGGCTGATGCCAAACGGCGGGCATGCGCAGACCTGCCGGAAGGGGACGCCAAGGTACAGCTGCGTGGAGCGGTACTCCGTGATCCTGCAGCTGGCCCTGCCCGTGGACCTGCAGTTCCTAGAAAACCAGCCCTACACCACGCTGTCCAAGGAGGAGTCCTCGCGCCTGTCCCCAGTCATCTTGGATGACGTGATGGAGGCCCTGGGACCGCTCTTCCCGGATTACTGGCTGCTGGAGGCAGACCAGGTGGAGGCCCAGGCCGGGGAGCAAGCATGGGGCCTGGCCGTCATGGTCAACTTCAGCTCCGGGACGGACATCGCCCACCCCTTCATGATGCTGTCCCCCTTCACCACGGCCGTGCTGCCCCTCATCACGAGGACACTTCAACAGCGCCGCTACTTCGGCTTGTCCGTTGCCTACACCAGGTGTGTGTATGTGTGTGTGTGTGTGTGAGTGTGTATGTGTGCGTGTATTTATGTGTATTTGTGTGTATGTGTGTGTGTATTTATGTGTATTTGTGTGTATGTGTGTGTGTATTTATGTGTATGTGTAAATAGAAACTGCCTTACTCAATATCCTCGGCGACCGTTACTCTTCTTTAGATCATGGAAAACTTAGCATTCTCACCCTCTTAGACTTGTCAGCGGCTTTCGACACAATAGACCACAGTACGCTCCTCTCACGCCTGCGAAACACTTTTGAAATTTCACACTCTGCCCTTGCCTGGTTTCATTCTTATCTCACTGACATATTTCAAGCGGTCTCCATCAACACTCATTACTCAGCTTCTTCTCCTGTCCAGTTTGGTGTTGCCCAGGGCTCAGTACTGGGTCCAGTTTTGTTCGTTCTTTACATGACCTTTGTTTGACATAGTCTCTCAGCATTCAATCAATCAGCATGCATTTGCAGATGATAATCAGCTCTACAAAGACACCACCTTAGATCAATTCCAACCCACGTTAGACACTCTACAGACCTGTCTTCCTGTTGTTAAGTCATGGATGTCACACAACAAACTCCAGCTGAACGATTCCAAAACCGAATGCCTTCTTGTCAAGTCTCAGAGACTAGTGACGCCTCCATCCCTCCCGTCTTCTTTCAGGGTTGGAGACGCTGACGTCGCCTTTGTTCCATCAGTCAAAAACCTTGGTGTCACCCTCGACTCTCATCTTTCTCTTTCCGACTTTGTCCAAAACACTTGCAAATCCGCATACATACAACTCAGACAGATAAGCGCAATCAGACACCTTCGCACTAATCAAGCTACTACTATCCTAGTCTGTGCTCTTATTCTCAGTCGCCTGGATTATTACAACGGCCTTCTTGCTGGCTGTCCCGCATATCTCACTGATAAACTTCAAAGAGTTCAAGATGCTGCAGCTCGACTCATCTGTAAGTCAAAAAATTCAGATCATCTCACTCCTCTCTTCCGCTTTCTCCACTGGTTGCCCATTAGTGCTAGAGTCCAATACAAGATTGTCTGTCTTTGCTACTATTACTTCGCTGAATCCCTTCCTCAATATCTCTCTAAACCCATGCGCACTTACACACCCGCTAGACAGCTACGCTCTTCCGCAGACACAAGAATCCTCAGGTTCCCGGAGGACCCTCCAGTGAAAACAAAATTTGGCGAACGCTCTTTCTTTGATCAGGCTCCCTCTATCTGGAACGACCTCCCCGCCTCTGTTCGTCACTCTACTCTCCCTCGAACAGCAAGAATTGGAGCAGCCTAAGATATAAATGGTATTCAACCTTTAAGCACAAATGGGAATTGGAAGAGTTTCTAAACTTCCTTGACATAAAGAATTCCGAAATAGTTTCATTCGAATTAGATACGGAGTGATTGATCTACAGATAAACAAGATGTACAGTTACGATCAAGACCTACTATGTCCATTTTGTAAGGTGAGAGAGGATGAAGCACACTTTTTGTTGATTTGTAAAGCGTATGACCACTTACGGGAAAAATACATTGTCCAGTACTTGGATAAAAGACCAAATCCAGAGGCATGTGCACATCTCTTGCAAGGAAAGGTAAGAAAAAAACAAGAGCAGTGGCAAAGTATATACATTATGCATTCGAGATAAGAAAACTAGAATCAAAAGAAATCATTCACATAAATGACCAACAATCTTCTGTGTGAATTAACGGTTAACTATGATGTTGTATATAACTGTTATGATGACGGATCCCCCCCCCCCCCTTTTCCCCTTGTATTAGCAATGGGCCGATAGCTTAGCAATAAAGTTCAGTTCAGTTCAGTTCAGTTCAATTACCATATTTGTATGCATTAGATAAGAAATTGTTTAGAGATGTTTTGATA
>JAWQFJ010003906.1:20000-37500 GCA_034096865.1 Theodoxus fluviatilis
GTCGGAATGAAGCTGTTCACCATTGTTCCCAAGCCGCATGGTCTCATCAGCATGGGCAGGTCTGACGTGCAAGCCTTGAATGCCTCCCTGTCCTCGCCCAACTCGGGAGCAGGTTGCCTCCCCTGCCTTCCTGACGTCACTTTCCCGTCAGTGGTGGCGCTTTTGCTTGTCAGTTTTGGCGCCAATTGAGGAAGTCGCACCGCGACGGTCTTCAACTAAGCACTTCCTCTAGGGCGTTGTCCTGTCCAGTGGCCACTCTCTACTTACTGCTGTTTCGGACATACGTTTTCTGGCCGTTCTCCTTCTGCTGGCGCCGATATCACAACGGCTGAGTCTGTCAATCTCGCGAATAAAATATTTTCCCCTCTTTTAGCGTTTTCTCAGATGTTGTATATCAATAAAACTCGTCGTTAAATGCAGATTGGAGAAACACTGACAGTGGGGTTATCGACCTCGTGTAACTTGACATCTGCCATGACGTAGTGGGCGCGAGCAGGGTAGGCCTACAGGCGAATGGCTGCGTAGCCGGGTTTGCTGCCAGCCTCCTGATTCCGACGAAACTTCAGAGTTCGCCTTTCCAGGAAGACCGTGAGGATGTATGTGACAACTCTTCGAACGACAGAGCTGTCCAGGCTGCCTTTTTCAGTTGGCTGCGTCAGCAAGCTCGAAACACGAGGAGAAGCACCTCAGGTTGTCAGACATGAAAACAGAGGGACGCTTAGAGACGCAAACTTCTTCAGGAAGATGGCCTCGCCACAGACGCAGGAACGTCCGCTGTCAGGTACGCCCGCTGTCCGGTAAGCCCGTTGTCCGATAAGCCCGCTGTCTGGTAAGCCCGCATTCCGGTAAGCCCGCTGTCTGGTAAGCCCGCTGTCCGGTAAGCCCGGTGTCAAGTAAGCCCGCTGTCAGGTAAGCCCGCTGTCAGGTGAACCCGCTGTCAGGTAAGCCCACTGTCAGGTAAGCCCGCTGTCAGGTAAGACCGCTGTCAGGTAAGCCCGTTGTCAGGTAAGAACGCTGTCAGGTAAGCCCGCTGACAGGTAAGCCCGCTGTCAGGTAAGCCCGCTGTCAGGTAAGCCTACTGAGCTGCGAAGATGGGTGTCAGCTCGACAGACAGGGTTACGTCTTGCGCTCCTGTGCCAGCTGTCATGCGTCCGAGGACCAAGACCAAACAACCTCGTCAACCGGTGAAATCTTTTATTGTAACATAAACAGTATGGACAACAAGACATCGTTATACCGCTCCTGTGAGGACAAAAATACTCATTAGTAAAGATATCTAAATGAACTTACAACAAAATCAAAATCCATAGGTTAGAATTTGGCCATTGGCTTCCAAATACTGATGAGGGGATACGATGGGTGAAATCAAAACTGACAAATTGTAGGAAAGAAAAAATAGGAAAGGTTTAAAGACATCTGCTCTTCGCTCATAAAGACAGCACGCAAAGTTAACACAATATGAGCAGTAGAACACATGACTTCAAAGGGAAGGAGTCCATCGGTCACGTACACGGGAGGCAAACTCCAAGGAGGAAATATGCCCGGATGCTTAGTGTCCTCGTCCTCGGTCTATCTCGTCCTTGCTACGGTGTACAGCACTTTGACGAGTGACACCCACCACCGCCACACTACAGTCATCGTATTGCATGCACTCTGTCTGTCTGTATGTCTCTGTACGTACACGTACACGAATGTGACGAGTGACACCCACCATTACCACACTGCAGTCATTGTATTGCATGCACTCTGTCTGTCTCTGTACGTACACGTACACGTATGTGACGAGTGACACCCACCACCACACTGCCGTGGTCGTATTGCATGCACTCTGTCTGTCTCTGTACGTACACGTACACGTATGTGACGAGTGACACCCACCACCACCACACTGCCGTGGTCGTATTGCATGCACTCTGTCTCTGTACGTACACGTACACGTATGTGACGAGTGACACCCACCACCACCACACTGCCGTGGTCGTATTGCATGCACTCTGTCTCTGTACGTACACGTATGTGACGAGTGACGCCAACCACCACCACACTGCCGTGGTCATATTGCATGCACTGTCTGTCTCTGTACGTACACGTACACGTATGTGACGAGTGCAAACACCCACCACCACCACCACAGCGCCGTATTCGTATTGCTCTCTCTACTACACACACACAGGTATTGCACTTAAAAATGCACAATATTGCACATGTCCCTAATCAAGACGTTTTTTCGTGGGGGACACATCTACTATTCATCCACAGTGTCCGATGAATGCCTCATCTCAACGATATACATTGGGCGGGGGGGGGGGGGGGGGGGGGGGAAAAGAGGACCATCAAAGCAGAAAGACTCGACCAAACTATTGTTCTTTTCATGAAATGAATTTAAAAGCTGCTATACAAGCCTACCTTAACGTTCATCTTTCGAACATTTTTAGAGCCACATTTGCTCGTGCACTTAATTGCAGGAAGATCTGACCAATGGGATTTGTTCACCATGCATCTATAAAAACAAACAAACAAACAAACAACTGAGAACAACCTTCGCTAAAGTTTAAGCTACGAAGCCATGATTTAGATAGAAAAGTCGGTCATTTTCCATCACTGTCTCCATCAAGGCCAATAAACAATCTAAAATAGTGATTAAGAAATTACACATTCTTACGTCGTCGAATGACTCAGAGTTAGTCAGTACAAAACACAGGAAAAGCTAAAAGACATAAGTGTCGGAAGACAGATAAGACCCTGAACAGAGATAGACCCAGTGTGAACAGAGATAGACCCAGAGTGAACAGATATAGACCCAGTGTGAACAGAGATAGACCCAATGTGAACAAAGATAGACCCAGTGTGAACAGAGATAGACCCAATGTGAACAGAGATAGACCCAGTGTGAACAGATATAGATCCAGTGTGAACAGATATAGACCCAATGTGAACAGAGATAGACCCAGTGTGAACAGAGAAAGACCCAGTGTGAACAGAGATAGACCCAATGTGAACGGAGATAGATCCAATGTGAACAGAGATAGACCCAGTGTGAACAGAGATAGACCCAGTGTGAACAGAGAGACCCAGTATGAACAGAGATAGACCCAATGTGGACAGATAGACCCAGTGTGAACAGAGATAGACCCAGTGTAACAGAGATAGACCCATTGGGAACAGAGATAGATCCAGTGTAAACAGAGAGAGACCCAGTGTGACCAGAGAGAGACCCAGTGTGAACAGAGAGAGACCCAGTGTGAACAGAGAGAGACCCAGTGTGAACAGAGAGAGACCCAGTGTGATCAGAGACCCAGTGTGAACAGAGATCCAGTGTGAACAGAGAGAGACCCAGTGTGAATAGAGACCCACTGTGAACAGAGACCTACAGAGACCCAGTGTGAACCGAGAGCCAGATTAATTCCTCACCAGAGCGACCGGAAAGATTCCACCAAAACTTGAACGAGAAGGGAGCACTGGGTTGGAGTACAAAACAACGCCGCGTCTGTTCGCCGAGTAAAACTCCGAGAAAACATTCCATACGGGGTGGCAGCAAGAGTCGCTGTTCAAAACACAAACATTATTGCTTGTCAGGTCACGGGGTGCAAGGGGAAACAATCACCATGAAATTGAATTTGAAAAAAGAACTCCCTAAATGGTCGCCAAGGAAAAGTAGACAGCTGGTGTAATCTCGTAGCACCCACGACCCCTCACCGGACCGCCACGCAGGCTCAAGTGCAGCGCGCAGGAACCATTTCACCCCTGGCCTGTTCTCCATTGCATTTCTTTCCGTCTCTTCCTACGCAGCCAGCCGCCGTCTGCTCACTGGGCACACTGACATCAGAAGACCTGGGATAAAATGACATTTGTATCACTGTGTGGCTCCACAAACGACTCATAGTCATTTTCCAACCGTTTCTTCAATCCACAACCTCACACACTTCCCTTGTCTCCAAGACAGGCTTTCATTGAAAGGGTGCGAAAGCATCCCATATCGTCGAATCGCCGAAGAAACGAAACGAAAAACGCGTCAAAGATTATTCGGTGTTTCCGTTACCATGGCAACTCAAGCATACATTCGTCGTGTCACGAAGCAAACGCCTGCAGCACTGTCTGTCTCCAGGCAGCACTGTCTCCAGGCAGCACTCTCCAGGCAGCACTGTCTGTCTCCAGGCAGCACTGTCTCCAGGCAGCACTGTCTCCAGGCAGCATTGTCTGTCTCCAGGCAGCACTGTCTCCAGGCGCCAATGTCTCCTGTTGTCCTTTGGCATGAACAGAGCAGGGGGCTGGCCTTGGGCACCCTCACACAGCAGTCAACGCAAAGAACCAATCATGCAAACAACCTTTCTCTTATGCCAGCCGTGCAACAAATAACTGCAAAACTAAATTAAACACAAATAATAGGGGAAAATAAACTCATTAAATCAACATTATTTTAAATTGCTGGGTTTTTCCATAGAAAAAAGTATTTTTATGTCAACAGTTTCGAGTTTTTCTATTGATGTGCGGTTTTTTTTCTTCTTCGAATTAATA
Organism: Theodoxus fluviatilis; assembly: GCA_034096865.1. Classification (NCBI taxonomy): domain Eukaryota; kingdom Metazoa; phylum Mollusca; class Gastropoda; order Cycloneritida; family Neritidae; genus Theodoxus; species Theodoxus fluviatilis. The sequence continues at coordinate 24,516 of JAWQFJ010003906.1, forward strand.
GAGTTGCCTCCAAAGTTATCTGGGTTTGGAAAAGCATAAATTGACCCCTTGTCTGATTGGCGCCGTGCGAACACGTGACTGACTGTGGAGCATCATCACCTCAACTCCTGAGGAAGGCTTTCTCTGGAACGATTGCCAATGGACAGGGAAGTCCAGGTCTTGCGGCGCAGGCGAACGTTTCCCAAGATGCCAGACACAGGGGCAGGCTGCCTGCTGCAGCCCAGGACTAGATCTGACTGCTGCAGCCCAGGACTAGATCTGACTGCTGCAGCCCAGGACTAGATCTGGCTGTCCCGGGAGGGACCTAGGGCGTTCCCTCGATGCGAGAAGACAAGGCGGAGTCATCGAGTGCAGTTCCCCGGCCCATCACTACCCGCCTTCCACTGGAGGAAGAAGGCCGCCAACCCTTCCACGCCTTGCACTGTCCACTCTGCAGCATTTGACTCCCTCTCTTCTCTAGCACTGCTTCTTTCTAGTACAGCAAGATCTACGGTTTTCAGTGGAGGTGGAGGACCATCAAGTCATGCCCTGCACTGTCCACTCTGCATCATTGAGTCCCTCTCTTCTCCAGCACTGCTCTTGCGAGACAACCACGTCATTGCAGTCCATCCTTCGACGTACTCGTTCACCGTTCAATGATTGCAAATAGTCTAGATACTTTGCTAATCCTACTGTAGACATTTAGTTGGATACAACATCGTCAATTGTCACGTGGTATACATTTAATGGACAAGTACATTTTGGGTGTATTTTCAATGCTTCAGTAAGTATTCAACGTTCTTTTCAACAAAACAGTGTATTCGATATCTGTATAACGGCTAGTTGAATATTTTCAAAAGTGTGCGTATTTCTCAAACTCCCAACGGCGGACCAATGATTAGTCATGCAACAATATCAACATGGTTTCGTTTGCATGTAAGTACGGCAATGTCTGGGTTGCTATGTCACCCATCTTTCTATTCTACATGTACACAAACTGAAATATCATACATTGCAAACACTTTCCTGTTGCTCTAACTCCAGCCACGCCAGAGACAACTTCACCGTTTGCAAACTCTTTTGAGTTTAAACTCCAACAAGTCAGAGAACAACGCATAGTATGGAGCAGACAAGGAAGACACTCGTCCATACAAGCTGCAAGTAATCACGACTCAAATCGTTACGCTCATCAACACCACCAAATCCAAAGATCAAAAGCGAGCAAGGCTTCCAAAATGAGAGAAGGCGAAAGTGGGTCAGCACGGGACTGGCTGCTGGGGGTTGCGGCCAGGCACACTGACACACGAGCACAGCGGCACGCAGACAAGCATGGAGGACCAAGCTCAGCACAGACACGTGACTCAGGTGCCACCGCGGCCAGTCAGGGGTCACGTGGACAAAGCTTCGCCACGCCCGAGGCCTGCCGTGCAGGACTGAGGAACCTGCAGCACTCCCGCGCCGTCTCTCCCAGACCTCCAGAGGGCGTCTGGAAGGTGAATCGGCAGCACTGCAAAGCTCTGCAGGGTTTTCCTAGCTTTGGTGTGCGTTTGTGGCTGTCTACGTATACACATCCCTTGCAGCTATGCTGACGAGCAGTCACTTCAAATAGCAACTGGTTTTGGCATCAGCGGACATCAACATCAAGTTTACCTGGAAGCCGTTACGACCTAAACGCCAATTGCTTCTATAAAAAAAGTCAAACCAATCGATTTTCATTATTATTGTAATGTCAACTCCTTCTGCATAAAAGGCAGAGTCATTGTTAAGTAATCATAAATACATACAACCAAATCTAAATCTGTGGAGGGGGGGGGGGGGTGAGGGGGGGGGGGGGGTGTTCCACGCCAAAAGGGCATGAGATACAGACTAAGGAAATACTGCAAAACCATGACTTAGTTATAGAAGGGTAAAGGGGTGGGGATCTAGAACAAGTTGGCTTGGGGGAGGGTAGGGGGAGGGGGGAAGCGGGAGGGGAGAGGGGAGGGGGGGGGGGGAGCTCTACACAACTGTGTCAGGAACATCTTCGTCCGCGTAGTACAGCATGAGCGAGCTGAGAGAGCGGCTCTTCTCTTCCTCCTTCAGCAGCGCCGAGCTTTCGTTCGCGCTCAGGCTGTCCGAGGACTCGGACCTGGCGATGAATGGCCCCGCGCTTGGAGAGCAGTCGGGCGAGGACTCTGCGGCTTTAGTGAGCAAGGGCTTCCGAGAGATGTCGGGGCTCACGGGCGGAGAGCAGGGCCTCAACATCCGGGCACCCTGACGAACGATGCGCCCCGGGGTGGCCACGTGGGTGCTGGAGGGGGAGGCGAAGGGCGCCGAGGCCGCAATGGCGGCTGAAGGGTCGAGGTCGATGGGCGAGGGGTCGAGGTCGATGGGCGAAGGGTCGTCGTGAGATTTGGACCTTGGCACGAAACGCGCCCGACTCGGCTGGGGAACAAAGAGGCAGACGGAGTCTCAGCAAGGAGAGAGACCCCCAGGGGCAGGACGTTCTGGCCACCATCACCTGAGGCGAGGACAGCTGACCCTGCCTGACCTCACAGGGGGCTGCCGCCACTGGGACCACCCCCAGCCAGAGGCTCTAAGGCGACTGGGGCCTTCTCCTCACTTGGGAATCTACCTCATAAAGGGTGTTACCTCACATGAAAACTCAAACTCTAACAGGGGCTGTAACCTCACATGGGAACTCTACCTCTCAAAGAGGCTGTTACCTCACATGAGAACCCTACCTTTCGTAAGGGCTGTTACCTAACATGGGAGGTCTACTTCTCATAGGGGCTGTTACCTCCCATGGGAACTCTACCTCTCATAGAGGATGTTGCCTCACATGTGAACTCTACCTCTAACAGGGACTGTTACTTCACATGTGAACTCTACCTCTAACAGGGGGCTGTTACCTCACATGGGAACACTACCTCTCATAGGGGCTGTTACCTCACATGGGAACTCTACCTCTAACAGGGGTCTGTTACCTCACATGGGAACTCTACCTCTGATAGGAGCTGTTACCTCACATGGGAGCTCTACCTCTCATAGGGGCTGTTACCTCACATGGGAGCTCTACCTCTCATAGGGGCTGTTACCTCACATGGGAACTCTACCTCTGATAGGAGCTGTTTCCTCACATGGGAGCTCTACCTCTCATAGGGGCTGTTACCTCACATGGGAACTCTACCTCTGATAGGAGCTGTTACCTCACATGGGAACACTACCTCTCATAGGGGCTGTTACCTCACATGGGAGCTGAACCTCTCATAGGGGCTGTTACCTCACATGGGAACTCTACCTCTGATAGGAGCTGTTACCTCACATGGAAACTCTACCTCTCATAGGAGCTGTTACCTCACATGGGAACTCTACCTCTGATAGGAGCTGTTTCCTCACATGGGAACACTACCTCTCATAGGGGCTGTTACCTCACATGGGAGCTGAACCTCTCATAGGGGCTGTTACCTCACATGGGAGCTGAACCTCTCATAGGGGCTGTTACTTCACATGGGAACTCTATCTCTACTGAAAGTTTTACCTCATGGGAACTTTTCGTCTACTGGGGGGGTTTTACTTCAGATTAGGAGTCTACCTTCCTTGGGGGGCACTATCGCAATAGGGAGGGTGTGTCATCAGGAAGAATTAGACTAGACAGGTCTTGTGTATCTGTAGGGTCCGTCTACCCAGGTCTACGTATCTACGTGTCTGCTGAAATTACGTCTGCTCGATAGTTTCTCTACCTCAGGGCAGACCAGCCCGAGGTTTTGCCTATCAAGGAGTTCTGACTGAAAACGTATTTTCTTTCGGCCTCATACCGCACAGCAGGGCTCTACGTGACATTTCGAGGCAGGAAGGAAACTGTTAATTTGTTGAAGATTTGCCCAGTCGTGTTCCTTCTATTTTAAAAAAAGAACTTTTTAAGCCTACGTTGTCACGAACACTACTTTCACTCTATAATTAGGAAAAGTCCAAAAGAAGTTTTCCTGTCAAAACAAGAATGAATTCCTACCATGAGGACTGGGAGCGGCTGTTGTCAAAGTTGAAATGAAAGTCACGGAGAGTCAGAAGAATTTTGCAATTGTGAATTCTGAATGGCATAACGTCAATTTCACTGGTGGCGACGTCGCCGCTGCTCTACACTTGCCGAACTGCGACACATCGATTTCAGCTTTGCCTTCAGTGTGGACTGTTTTTTTGTCATGGCCTGAACAGTACTTTTAAGAGAGTCACGCGCATTGCTCGTCTTTGAACTGCTTCCCGCGTTTTTACACTAATGATTTGTTTCTTGCTCAACCAACTTTACATAAAAACGGGTGAAATGCACTCACACTGTAAAGGTTAACATTAACTTCTTTTCTCTGTCGATTTTTGACAATTCTGCAATAAACCCGGAATATTTATAAATCAAAAACCTAATCCTACCGAGCGCACTATGAACAGTTCAGCCATCATGAATGATGTTCAACATCGGCCGTGGCTATTTCCTTTCTCGGCCACACTACTGGGAACTCTGCACTGAAACTGACCTGCGCGCTGTCGATTTCAGCCTCTGGCAGGAGCAGGGTCATGGCTAGGCAGCTGGCAGCTTACTCGCCGGTTTTTACTCGTGAGAAAAATATGCTGAGCAAATCCAAAGTTGGAGTGGTCACCAAGCGATTCTACAAGCGGGGACTAGGGGAAAATTGAAAGCTCTAATCAGGTCATGATGGCCAGAACTCCAGCACAAGTCAAACAATGAGCAACAGAACAGGGTGTCGAGAGATAAAAAGTCCGCTATACACCAGGCAGAAAGATGGGAAAAAACGGAAACAAAGAGCTCGTCATAATGCAAGATGTGTCACGAAGAGCGGCAGCAGAGGTAGCATAGTATATCAAGAGAATGCACGGAAGTGATAAAGAGAGAAAAATATTTGAACGCAGTACAGTGTAAGATATAAGTGTACTGAGGAAAATTGTCCAAGACGGAATGATGACTGGGGGTGACAGAGACGTCAAATAGTTGTGGATTTCCCTACATTCTTCAACAATCATCAACAAATAAACACCTGGGGTATTTCCCATTCTCGCCTTTATCTTGCATCTACCTGTGATATGCTTACAGAGCTATGTTGTTTTGATAATGCTCGCGTGTATTTGAGTGTGTTGAAGATATGCATGAAAACAGGGATAACAATGTGTAATGTGCAACAAGATAACACGTTTATATGTAGTTGCTATATCGACAGCCTGCCAGATATGCCAGGACCATTGTAAGATAACAAACGGTCATTTGTCACACCATCGAGGACTAACAGATGACAGATGGAATCTACGGAATGATGACAGCACTCAAAAAGGATGAATGAAGATGTGAGGGTTTGAGATGTCGGCGGAGTGGACTTGCTATAACAAAGAGAGGATGAGCGCGATGACAAAAAGGACACTATTACGTTGAATCACAGAAATTCTCCATGGAAGCTGTTACAACATAAGAGACAACAACGATCAAGGCAACGCAATAATTAATCGCAACTAGTGGAAGCAAATCGCTGCTTTCAAGCACGATGCCAGTGCAACATGAACACGCATGCACGAAATGCAAACATGAACACGCATGCACGAAATGCAAACATGAACACGCATGCGCGAAATGCAAACACGAACATGCAAGCCACAGCCTCCAAATGCATGCCAAAGGAAGTGACAGAAGTGGAAGGAGGATGCAATGTCGCCCTGCCTGCTTCCAAGGCCACCGAGCCCATGCACTTCGGGTTCGACCCATCTCATACACGACTCTTCCTAGTCAAACCCTCCGAGCTGTCTCGCACTGCACACCTTTCTCTGTGCTATCTGAAGATCTCCTTGTTGCTGAAACGTTGACTGGGCACCAAAAAAAACTATCAACATAAATAAAAACAAACCATCTTGTTCATGCTTTACGCCGTTTATTAAATGAATGCTACATATTGCAAAGACTACATAACGTAGAAAGAGAATTAAAAAAAGAAAAGAAACACTGATTAGTGTAGAAGTCTCCAACTGAATTCAGTGAGGACTGGCTGAAAGAGTGTTACAATGCAGCGTGACACTGAAGCTAACAAACAACAAAGCACGCTTCTTCCCCAGAGATTAGTCACAATCATCAGGCAGTGGCAAGATTTTTTTTCTTGCTGAGGTGTTAGTTTTGAACAAGAAACTTTGAAACATAAAAAATAACCGGTCGCATTCACTGCACACCCCACAACATGGACTCGATGCAGATGCTTTAATGTTACGATGTAGCTCTAGAGTAACAATCATAATTCCCTCCCCACCCACTTGCAGCGGTGCATAGTCAACTAGAGCTGTTTTGCTGGGGTTGGCCGCGTTTAGGCTATAACTTAATAGCCCGACTGTCAGACGGGCGAACCGGCGTTTGGAGTCAGAACGAACGCAGTTTCGGCGAGAACCCCAAACGCCCGTCCGTCCGTCTGACAGTCGGGCTATTAAGGCAGGGCTTAAGCTTCGGACACTCACGGGCTGACGCCTGCGCTCAGCAAGTTGTTCAACGTTCCCCTCTGAATTAATGCATAGTAAAAGCCACAAGTACCTATCAATTATTCCACAATTGTCTTTCACGTTGTTAACCAAATCCTATTCCACTTACGTCTGAATATTTCATAAACGTAGCCTCACCCCCACCCCCCCCCCCCCCCCCCCCAAAATGACTTTTTTAAAAGAATGGATATTGTAGTCAGATAGTTTTAAGCAGTAAAAACCTACATATTTCTTTCAGCCCATCGACCTCAAAAGCACGAACGGTATGCTGCTGTGGGTACTTTGGCTCAACATTCATGTTCAAAATCAGTAGATTTTACGTCATTTTTTCCCAACATAGCAAAATGATTGTTAGAAGTGATATGTAAATGTAAGAACTTAATGTGCGAAGTAAGTGAACAAATAAATGTAAAACGAATATTAATTCACACACACACACACACAAACACACACACACACACATACAAACACACAGACACACACACACACACACACAAACACACACACACATACAAACACACATACACACACATGCACACAAACACACACAAACACACACACACAGACACACACACACACATACACACAAACGCACACACACACACACACACACACACACACACACACACACACACACACACACACAACGAGAGAACTGCAATATTAATATTTCGACATTTCTACTGGAGGTCTTTCAATTAATCAATTCAGCAACTGTTTTATTTTAAAAGCGAAATGAATTAAATACTTGCCTTCTATGTAAAAGGTATTATATCCTTGGACTCATAATACATCTAATAAATTTAGGTTAAAACAATTGTGCAAATGACTGGAAAACAGCAGTTTATACTTTTCATGTCACATTAATTTAAACATAGCAATGTGTTGTTAAATTTAGGTAAATATTTGTTCAGTTCAGACTGAACTGAACAAATATGTACCTAAATTTAACAACAAATTGCTATGCTGTTCATGAACTGTGGTTTATGATAATACAAACTCATACCTGCAAAATCATCCACATCCCAAAATAGAAATGTTACTTTTCTTTTCTATTTTAACTACACATCAATCCATTCCCAGGTAAGCATTCAAACAAAGCATAGCTCCCTAACTAACCCGCAAACTCCACATGTGGTGCACTGGCGCAAATTTCATATGTGGTGCACTGGCGCAAATTTCATATGTGGTGCACTGGCGCAAACTACATATGTGGTGCACTGGCGCAAATTTCATATGTGGTGCACTGGCGCAAACTACATATGTGGTGCACTGGCGCAAACTACATATGTGGTGCACTGGCGCAAATTTCATATGTGGTGCACTGGCGCAAATTTCATATGTGGTGCACTGGCGCAAATTTCATGACCAACCAATAGTTTATGCGGCACAGTCCATGTTATGGGATATGCACACCCATCTCTCTCAAACGAGCAGAGTGTTTATAGTTCAGTAGCAAATAACATCCATGATAGCTACATCCATGTAAATGACATTCAACAACAACAGATCACAAGGGTTAGTGAGCAATCCAATCCGTGGTGTGTTAGTCCGGAGTAGATGTGGAGAGTAACGAGGATGTCACACTGAGTGACAACAGCTGAGGACTACTAGAGTTCCATGACCACTGAAGGTGAGAAGGATGCACAGCTCCTCTGAGCCCAATGCTGTGTGGGATCGTTGTCGGTCACCCCTTTGATCAGTATGATCAGTGTTTCAGTGTGTAGCAAAATCAATTATTTTGACCGCACCGCACATGGCGATTGGTGGAGACCCCTGTGGTTCAAGTGAACAAGGCAAATGTTTGAGAGAAATTAACCCGCCTCAACACAAACCCGGATGTGCTGGGGTCAGGGATCGAGGAGCCACAGACGCACGTATGCGTGAAGGCAGACTGCCCGGCAAGGAGGTGTGGTGGCACTGTCATGGGCGGGGTTCACCTGACCCCCGGTTGTGGGGAGTGTGGGCAGAGAAACGAGTCCACACACAGAAGGGAGGGAGGTAGGGAGGGAGGGAGGGAGGGAGGGAGGAAGGGAGGGAGGGAGGGAGGAAGGGGGGAGAGAGGCAGAGAGAGGGAAGGGAGGGGAAGAGAGAGGCAGAGAGGGGGAAGGGAGGGAGGGAGGGAGGAAGGGAGGGAGGGAGGGAGGGAGGGAGGGAGGGAGGGAGGGAGGGAGGGAGGGAGGGAGGGAGGGAGGGAGGGAGGGAGGGAGGGAGGGAGGGAGGGAGAGAGGCAGAGAGGGGGAAGGGAGGGGGAGAGAGAAGCAGAGAGGGGAAAAGGAGGGAGGGAGGGAGGGAGGGAGGGAGAGAGGGAGGGAGAGAGGGAGGGAGGGAGCAGCAGGAGGGGGGAGGGAGAGGGAGAGGGAGGGAAAGGGGGGAGGCAGGGAGGGAAGGGGGGGAGGCAGAGAGGGGGACGGGAGGGGGGGAGAGAGGCAGAGAGGGGGAAGGGAGGGAGGAAGGGATGGAGGGAGGGAGGGAGGGAGGGAGAGAGGCAGAGAGGGAGGGAGGCAGGGAGGGAGGGAGGGAGGGAGGGAGGGAGGGAGGGAGGGAGGGAGGGAGGGAGGGAGGGAGGGAGGGAGGGATGGAGGGAGGGAGGGAGGGAGGGAGGGAGACCAGGAGGATCAAAACGAGGACGATGGTCAACAGCACACAGACGTCACACAAGATGGCACACAACTGGCCAGAGTTTACCGAGGTGGGGGCAGTGATGTGAGTACAGCAAGAATACTGGTTTGGAGCTGTGAGGTAGACAAAGGGGAAGGCATGGGGAGCGGGGATGTGAGTACAGCAAGAATACTGGTTTGGAGCTGTGAGGTAGACAAAGGGGAAGGCGTGGGGAGCAGTGATGTGAGTACAGCAAGAATACTGGTTTGGAGCTGTGAGGTAGACAAAGGGGAAGGCATGGGGAGCGGGGATGTGAGTACAGCAAGAACACTGGTTTGGAGCTGTGAGGTAGACAAAGGGGAAGGCGTGGGGAGCGGGGATGGCGGGGTTGGAGGGTAGGGAGGAGGGGGGAGGTGGAGAACGGAGTACCGGAATGAGACCGTCAATAACATGTGAAGGAGGACACAGGGAGGGGGGGGGGGTATAGGAGAGGGGAAGTGGGGGCACTGGTGTGGGGGAGGCACGGGACACGAGGAGGACTGTAAGAACATTTGCACTCGATGGGGTAAGGCTTTTCCCAGTGGAAGCTTCATGGAGTCCCTGCACATTTCAGCGCTAGAAAAACATAGACACAGAGTCTTTTGGGCTTCACCTGTTGAGGTCTGACTTTAAATTCTGCATATGTGTATCTTAAAGCAAACTTTTCAAAACACAGCAACACCCTGGCGTGTTTAGTTCGTCTACATCCCTCTAAGTGTAGTAGCACCTTTCTTGGCAGTGACTACTGTAATAGTTTAAAAAAATTCAAATATCTCACTCTCACTATTTTTTTTAAAGGAAAAAGAAAAAGAAAAAAAATGAAACAATACATTAATTCGAAGCATTCTTAATGGGAATGTTTGAGCCAGAGCAGTGAATTTAAATGTCGTCAGGGTCAAAGTTCAGCAGCAGAATGATCAGCACTTTGGTTCAGTGGACCTGAGGTGATGGTGAGAAGTGCATGGCTTTCTAGTGTGTTGAATCATCACGGCGTAATCAGAGGCCATGTTTTCCCTGAACTGTTTTGTTTCAAACTGTCTCCATGTCTCACTCTGATGCAACAACTCTGCACAGAAGACTACAAAGTGTGAAAGCTGGAGCTACACAACGTGTCATTACACTGAAAGCAACATTGAAACTTAATCATTTTGGAGTATGTTTGTATGTATGCACAAAACGTTTGAACCCTCAAGTATATGTAGTTTCCAAGACGTACACTACACCGATCTACCTAATATTACTGAAAAAGGCTGCCCTATTTTTCCAAATGAACGTATAAACGATGATATATGAATAAAGTGCACTTGGAAAAAATGAAGCTAGAATCAAATATTATCAGAGACAATTACAAAAAGATCAAATTGGACAGAGCAAAAAAGGGTCTCTTGCAAATTTCTTTTTGAACAGAGAATCTCCTCTCCAACACCAAATAGCAACATGCACAACTGATTATTCCTTAAGAGCAAGACACATTAAAACGTGAAAGATGATAAAAGATGAAATTGAAAACCAATGATATTCGGTAAAATGTCTAATTAGAATCACATGACGAGACAAACATTCCATTTTTCAACCACTGAGGCGTCATATGGGTTATCACGATCTTTGACGCCTTGGAAATGAATAAAGATGAAAATTTGAACAATTCAAAATGTGGGACAATCATTGTTCATCTTGTTCCATCAGAAAAGACGCTTTGAACAGAAATCATTACTTCCTGTAACGCTATTGATACATCGTCTCAAGGACGCGTCCATACTGCATATCCACAAGAACAACAAAAAGCACACCTTGTTGGGCTGATGCGTTATCGTCACGTCATTATTTGGTAACGATGCCATTATTTCTGTTGAACAAACACCCAAGCGCAAAAACGTGAACAAACCAAGCGTACAGTGAATAAAGGGACGATTATCTTACAGTATCATCCTACAGACACGACAAAAACGAAAGCCTGCATGATGTAGAAGCATGATATTGATGTAGAAGCATGATAGTGTTGTAGAAGCATGATAGTGATGTAGGAGCATGATAGTGATGTAGGAGCATGCTAGTGATGTAGGAGCATGCTAGTGATGTAGGAGCATGATAGTGACTTAAGAGCATGATAGTGATGTAGGATCATGATAGTGATGTAGGAGCATGATAGTGATGTAGGAGCATGGTAGTGATGTAGGAGCACGATACTGTTGATGCGACATGTCAACAAGACGTCACTTTCAATCGATGAATGATTATGCAGGATTTGTTTAAATTAAGTTCCACATTCTCGCAATCTCACAATTTTTGGGTAATCATTAATGTTAACAGTATTTATAAAATCATGTTGGCTCATTTTCTCAAAGGGCGCTTCTTATCACAGAATGTGCAATATATTTCCATCACAACATATCGAGGAATTTATTTTTACAGTTTCAATCCATACAAGTGCGAAGGAGAAGTTTGAATTCGCGTGCATTTTCTTTAAAATTCTAAATTGTCTGAATTTCATCGATCTGCACTTATCATTATTTTTATTTCTGTGGAACAGCCAAAGAAGTGGCGAATGTTGACTGCTCCTTGAACTTCCATTGGGCAGTACCAACAATAGAGACCAAACTTCAGACTACTTTTTCTTTCACTCCCACATAACAAAATTCCTTGAAATCGAAATAGAGCGATTTCACATATGTCCAGTTTTTGAAGACAGTGTACAGACTATGCCTTGGTTTAAAATATGGCACGTACATACATGCACACACTGAGTATGAAAACATTTGTTTGTGTTTTCTTTGCATAAACGTTTACAGAAAGGAGTTACATTGCACAGCAGTGCTGATCTAAATCAGGAGAAATGACAGGGAACGTTATTTTTCGTCCTGTCTTTCTGGTCGCTATGTCGGAGCCCTTCTCAAGGTCAAGACAAGGACAGCGTTGCTCATCTGCCCCTCAGTGGACAGAGGCTTCCTTGCAGTCGGCTCTGGACGCAAGCTGGCCGCTTTTTCCTGTGGTGTGGACCTACGTTTTGAAATACAAATCAGCTGCAAAAGGTTCGCGTCTACCACGTTGCACATTATATTTCCTCAAGCTGGAGATTTACGCGTATTTTGAGCAGCGCAGAAATGGGGGGGGGGGGGGGTGCGGGGGGCGGGGGCAGGGGGGCGGAAAGTAACCCCAGATGAGTTTAATGAAGCAGAGGAAAGGTGATTTTAAAATGTTGACATGTTGTTACACTCACAGGGAAACAGCACATTTCAACACCAAGTCGCCCGTCATGAACAACTGCCAAAGAAGCCAGACTGCATGAATGGATGAAATAAAATCAAGCTCCGTGTGATCAACTTCGGGGAGAAGTCTGATGCGGGACTGTGAGTACAAACACTACAGTGAGAATTCTCACTCTCTCAGAAGCGATCTCCGCCAAGCGTGATGAGCAAGACTGCTGCGAGCTGCAAACTGCCAGGCCTTTCTCTACCATGAGAGGCACACACCCATTCCTCCACAGACATGAAGGGCACAATGATGCCGTCACTCTCGCCCTCGAATAATGGGAATCTGGGAAAAGTCCATGACTACTGCAGCGTTGACAAAAGCCCGAGAAGCAAGCATCTAACACTGTGGTCACTGATCATGCTGGCAGTCCGTCCAAATACATCACGGCACAGTAAGTTTCCTTGAAACCAAACACACAGAGAACATTTCCCATATTAGAACTGTCCAAGAAAGAGGCAAGACCGCCTGGTCCAAGACTCCCTGGACACGGCTCACGGCCTACAAAGCGCCACGCCAACACCCGACAACAGGAAGGACGCCAGACAGCTTCTGCCCGTGAAGTGGACAGCGTGATCGTCACTGCCTGGAGCGGCTGAGAATCTTTTGTGTGTGTGTG